>NW_022639186.1:0-47500 GCF_010993605.1 Petromyzon marinus
CCCTAATGGAACATCTTCGCCGGTTTAGAAACATTTAGGCTGGCCTGCCTACGATCCATCCTGGGTTTAACCAGACTGGATTGTGTGAGGAGCTCACAAATCCTTGAAAGATCTGGGCAGGGTCCCATCGGTGAGCTCCTCCGGCAGGCAAGGCTGCGATGGCTGGGTCATGTAGCCCGCATGCCCAGCCACCGCATGCCGAAACAGCTTTTGTTGGCCGGATTGAGGGGGCTAAACTGGCGCGGCACGGGCTAGAGAAGAGATGGAGTGATTGTGGTACAGGAGGACGTGGAGCTGAGTGGACTTGCCGATGACTGGTACCAGCGGTGTCAAGATCGGCCTCTGTGGAGGAGGCTCGTGAAGGATTGCTACTGGCAGTTGGAGGCAGTCGCCCTCCAACAACAACGGAGGGCGGAGGAGCGACGCTCACAACAACGAGCGGAGCGCTGGGGGCTCAAGCACAGCAGGGTGGCACAGTAGGGGGCACAGGTGGTGCATCAGCACAGTCATCTCAGTCAGTCGACCCGTGGTACCTGGGTCTGCCAGTGACCTCCTGCCAGCGGGCGTTCGACACTTCACGTGGCCTCAGGGTGCACATAGCCTGGCACAAGCGTCGTGGTGACGTCACCGCCAACTTAGTGGCGAATGGCGGTTGTTGTTGTGTGTGTCTGTGTCTCTCAGTGCTGTGTGTCTATCAGTGCTGTGTGTGTGTGTCAGTGCTGTGCTGTGTGTGTGTGTCAGTGCTGTGTGTGTGTGTCTGTGTGTGTGTGTGTATATATCAGTGCTGTGTGTGTGTGTATCAGTGCTGTGTGTGTCTATCAGTGCTGTGTGTGTGTGTGTGTATCAGTGCTGGTGTGTGTCTGTGTGTGTGTGTGTCTGTGTGTGTGTCTATCAGTGCTGTGTCTATCAGTGCTGTGTGTGTCTGTGTGTGTGTCTGTGTGTGTGTCTCCCAGAGCGGTGAGGATCACCCCTCGGTGCAGCGCTTGAAGCGCTACCTGGTTGCGTGTGGGGTGCGCTGTCACTACAGCAAGCTGCTTGGTGACTGCCACTCACGATCGGCACGAATTCGCAGGCTGCAGGAAGAGCTGCACCAAGCCGGGATGACCGGTACGGAGAGACACACGGGGAGAGAGACACGGGGAGAGAGAGACACGGGGAGAGAGACACGGAGAGAGAGTGAGAGACACGGGGAGAGAGAGACACAGAGAGAGAGAGAGAGACACGGGGAGAGAGAGACACGGGGAGCGAGAGAGAGACACGGGGAGAGAGACACGGGGAGAGAGAGACACGGGGAGAGAGAGAGAGAGACGGGGAGAGACACGGGGAGAGAGAGGCATGGAGAGAGAGAGACACGGGGAGAGAGAGAGAGATATACGGAGAGAGAGACACGGGGAGAGAGAGAGAGACACGGGGAGAGAGAGGCACAGAGAGAGAGACACGGGGAGAGAGAGAGAGATACGGAGAGAGAGACACGGGGAGAGAGAGACACGGGGAGAGAGAGATACGGAGAGAGAGAGACACGGGGAGAGAGACACGGGGAGAGAGAGACACGGGGAGAGAGAGAGAGACACGGGGAGAGAGAGAGAGACACGGGGAGAGAGAGAGAGACACGGGGAGAGAGAGAGAGAGAGAGACACGGGGAGAGAGAGACACGGGGGGGGAGAGAGAGAGAGAGACACGGGGAGAGAGAGACAGAGACACGGGGAGAGAGAGATACGGGGAGAGAGAGACACGGGGAGAGAGAGAGACACGGGGAGAGAGAGGCACGGAGAGAGAGAGACACGGGGAAGAGAGAGAGATACGGAGAGAGAGACACGGGGAGAGAGAGACACGGGGAGAGAGAGACACGGAGAGAGAGAGAGATACGGAGAGAGAGAGAGACACGGGGAGAGAGAGGGACATGGAGAGAGAGAGAGAGACACGGGAGAGAGAGAGAGAGAGACACGGGGAAGAGAGACACGGGGAGAGAGAGACACGGGGAGAGAGAGACACGGGGAGAGAGAGACACGGGAGAGAGGGAGAGACACGGGGAGAGAGAGGCACGGAGAGAGAAAGACACGGGGAGAGAGAGAGATACGGAGAGAGACACGGGGAGAGAGAGACACGGGGAGAGAGAGACACGGGGAGAGAGAGACACGGAGAGAGAGACACGGGGAGAGAGACACGGAGAGAGAGAGACACGGGGTGAGAGAGACACGGGAGAGAGAGAGAGACACGGGAGAGAGAGAGAGAGAGACACGGGGAGAGAGAGAGCGAGACACACAGGGAGAGAGACACGGGGAGAGAGAGACACGGGGAGAGACATGGAGAGAGAGACACGGGGAGAGAGAGACACGGAGAGAGAGAGACACGGGGAGAGAGAGAGATACGGAGAGAGAGAGAGACACGGGAAGAGAGACACGGGGAGAGAGACACACGGGGAGAGAGAGACACGGGGAGAGAGAGAGACACGGGGAGAGAGAGGCACGGGGGGAGAGAGAGAGAGAGACACGGGGAGAGAGAGACACGGAGAGAGAGAGAGAGACACGGGGAGAGAGAGAGATACGGAGAGAGAGAGAGAGACACGGGGAGAGAGACACGGAGAGAGAGAGACACGGGGAAGAGACAGAGAGAGAGACACGGAGAGAGAGAGACATGGAGAGAGAAGACTCGGGGAGAGAGAGAGAGACACGGGGAGAGAGACACGGAGAGAGAGAGGGACATGGAGAGAGAGAGAGACACGGGGAGAGAGAGAGACACGGAGAGAGAGACACGGGGAGAGACACGGAGAGAGAGACACGGGGAGAGAGACACGGGGAGAGAGAGACACGGAGAGATTGAGAGAGAGAGAGAGACACGGGGAGAGAGAGAGAGACACGGGGAGAGAGACACGGGGAGAGAGAGACACGGAGGGATACAGAGAGAGACACGGGGAGAGAGAGACACGGGGAGAGAGAGACACGGGGAGAGAGAGATAAGGTGAGAGAGACACGGGGAGAGATACACGGGGAGAGAGAGACACGGAGGGATACAGAGAGAGACACGGGGAGAGAGAGACACGGAGAGAGAGAGAGACACGGGGAGAGAGAGACACGGGGAGAGAGACACGGAGGGATACAGAGAGAGACACGGGGAGAGAGAGACACGGGGAGAGAGACACGGGGAGAGATACACGGGGAGAGAGAGACACGGAGGGATACAGAGAGAGACACGGGGAGAGAGAGACACGGGGAGAGAGAGACACGGGGAGAGAGAGACACGGGGAAATAGAGACAACGGGCAGAGAGAGTAATTGGTGAGTGACTGGTGAGTAATTGGTGAGTGACTGGTGAGTAATTGGTGAGTGACTGGTGAGTAATTGGTGAGTAATTGGTGAGTGATTGGTGAGTAATTGGTGAGTGACTGGTGAGTGACTGGTGAGTAATTGGTGAGTAACTGGTGAGTGACTGGTGAGTAATTGGTGAGTAATTGGTGAGTGATTGGTGAGTAACTGGTGAGTGACTGGTGAGTGACTGGTGAGTAACTGGTGAGTGACTGGTGAGTAATTGGTGAGTGACTGGTGAGTAATTGGTGAGTACTGGTGAGTAACTGGTGAGTGACTGGTGAGTAATTGGTGAGTGACTGGTGAGTGATTGGTGAGTGACTGGTGAGTAATTGGTGAGTGACTGGTGAGTAATTGGTGAGTAATTGGTGAGTGACTGGTGAGTAATTGGTGAGTAATTGGTGAGTAACTGGTGAGTGACTGGTGAGTGACTGGTGAGTAATTGGTGAGTAATTGGTGAGTTACTGGTGAGTGACTGGTGAGTAACTGGTGAGTCATTGGTGAGTGACTGGTGAGTGACCGGTGAGTAATTGGTGAGTGACTGGTGAGTGATTGGTGAGTGACTGGTGAGTGACTGGTGAGTAATTGGTAAGTAACTGGTGAGTGACTGGTGAGTAATTGGTAAGTAACTGGTGAGTGACTGGTGAGTGATTGGTGAGTGACTGGTGAGTAATTGGTGAGTAATTGGTGATTGACTGGTGAGTAATTGGTGAGTAATTGGTGAGTGTACCAGTGGTGAGGATGATGTTTCTAGTGTCCAGCTCCGTGTGTGTACGAGTGAGTGAGTGGATGAGTTGGTGAGTGAGTGGGTGATTGAGTGAGTGGGTGAGTAATTGGTGAGTAATTGGTGAGTGACTGGTGAGTAACTGGTGAGTAATTGGTGAGTAATTGGTGAGTGACTGGTGAGTAACTGGTGAGTGACTGGTGAGTAATTGGTGAGTGACTGGTGAGTGACTGGTGAGTAATTGGTGAGTAACTGGTGAGTAACTGGTGAGTGACTGGTGAGTAACTGGTGAGTAACTGGTGAGTAACTGGTGAGTGACTGGTGAGTAATTGGTGAGTGACTGGTGAGTAATTGGTGAGTGACTGGTGAGTAACTGGTGAGTAACTGGTGAGTAACTGGTGAGTAATTAGTGAGTAACTGGTGAGTAATTGGTGAGTAACTGGTGAGTAACTGGTGAGTAATTGGTGAGTAACTGGTGAGTAATTGGTGAGTGACTGGTGAGTAACTGGTGAGTAATTGGTGAGTGACTGGTGAGTAACTGGTGAGTAACTGGTGAGTAATTGGTGAGTAACTGGTGAGTGACTGGTGAGTAACTGGTGAGTAACTGGTGAGTAATTGGTGAGTAACTGGTGAGTAACTGGTGAGTAATTGGTGAGTAATTGGTGAGTGACTGGTGAGTAACTGGTGAGTAACTGGTGAGTAATTGTGAGTGACTGGTGAGTGACTGGTGAGTAATTGGTGAGTGACTGGTGAGTAACTGGTGAGTAATTGGTGAGTAATTGGTGAGTAATTGGTGAGTGACTGGTGAGTAATTGGTGAGTGACTGGTGAGTAACTGGTGAGTAATTGGTGAGTAATTGGTGAGTAACTGGTGAGTAATTGGTGAGTAATTGGTGAGTGACTGGTGAGTAATTGGTGAGTAACTGGTGAGTAATTGGTGAGTGACTGGTGAGTAATTGGTGAGTGACTGGTGAGTAACTGGTGAGTAATTGGTGAGTAATTGGTGAGTAATTGGTGAGTAACTGGTGAGTAACTGGTGAGTAATTGGTGAGTAATTGGTGAGTAATTGGTGAGTAACTGGTGAGTAATTGGTGAGTGACTGGTGAGTAATTGGTGAGTGACTGGTGAGTAATTGGTGAGTGAGTGGTGAGTAATTG
Organism: Petromyzon marinus; assembly: GCF_010993605.1. NCBI lineage: Eukaryota > Metazoa > Chordata > Hyperoartia > Petromyzontiformes > Petromyzontidae > Petromyzon > Petromyzon marinus. The sequence goes on from NW_022639186.1 coordinate 5,182, forward strand.
GTGAGTAATTGGTGAGTGTACCAGTGGTGAGGATGATGTTTCTAGTGTCCAGCTCCGTGTGTGTACGAGTGAGTGAGTGGATGAGTTGGTGAGTGGGTGAGTGAGTAGTGAGTGGATGAGTGAGTGGGTGAGTGAGGTGGTGAGTGATTGGTGAGTGACTGGTGAGTAACTGGTGAGTAATTGGTGAGTAACTGGTGAGTAACTGGTGAGTAATTGGTGAGTAATTGGTGAGTGACTGGTGAGTAACTGGTGAGTAACTGGTGAGTGACTGGTGAGTGAGTGGTGAGTGACTGGTGAGTAACTGGTGAGTGACTGGTGAGTGAGTGGTGAGTAACTGGTGAGTAACTGGTGAGTAACTGGTGAGTAACTGGTGAGTAACTGGTGAGTAACTGGTGAGTTTCCTCACCGCACAGGGAAGCCCACACTGGAGAAGTGTCGGAGGCTGAAGGCAAAACGAGAGGAGGCAGCAGAGGTGGCGGAGCTGGACACTAGAAACATCATCCTCACCACTGGTACACTCACCAATTACTCACCAATTACTCACCAATTACTCACCACTCATACACTACTCACTCACCACTCACTCACCCACTCACTCACCCACTCACTCACCCACTCACTCATCCACTCATTACTCACTCACCACTCACTCACCACTCACTCGTACACACACGGAGCTGGACACTAGAAACATCATCCTCACCACTGGTACACTCACCAATTACTCACCAATTACTCACCAATTACTCACCACTCACTCACCACTCACTCACCCACTCACTCACCCACTCATCCACTCACTCATCCACTCACTCACTCGTACACACACGGAGCTGGACACTAGAAACATCATCCTCACCACTGGTACACTCACCACTGGTACACTCACCACTGGTACACTCACCAGTTACTCACCAATTACTCACCACTCACTCACCCACTCACTCACCCACTCACTCACCCACTCACTCACCCACTCATCCACTCACTCATCCACTCACTCACTCGTACACACACGGAGCTGGACACTAGAAACATCATCCTCACCACTGGTACACTCACCACTGGTACACTCACCACTGGTACACTCACCAGTTACTCACCAGTTACTCACCACTCACTCACCACTAACTCACCCACTCATTACTCACTCATCCACTCACTCATCCACTCATCCACTCACTCATCCACTCACTACTCACACACTCACTCGTACACACACGGAGCTGGACACTAGAAACATCATCCTCACCACTGGTACACTCACCAATTACTCACCAATTACTCACCACTCACTCACCACTCACTCACCCACTCACTCACCCACTCATCCACTCACTCATCCACTCACTCACTCGTACACACACGGAGCTGGACACTAGAAACATCATCCTCACCACTGGTACACTCACCAGTTACTCACCAGTTACTCACCAATTACTCACCCACTCACTCACCCACTCACTCACCCACTCACTCATCCACTCATTACTCACTCACCACTCACTCACCACTCACTCACCACTCACTCGTACACACACGGAGCTGGACACTAGAAACATCATCCTCACCACTGGTACACTCACCACTGGTACACTCACCAATTACTCACCACTCACTCACCAATTACTCACCACTCACTCACCCACTCACTCGTACACACACGGAGCTGGACACTAGAAACATCATCCTCACCACTGGTACACTCACCACTGGTACACTCACCAGTTACTCACCAATTACTCACCAATTACTCACCACTCACTCACCACTCACTCGTACACACACGGAGCTGGACACTAGAAACATCATCCTCACCACTGGTACACTCACCACTGGTACACTCACCACTGGTACACTCACCAGTTACTCACCAATTACTCACCAATTACTCACCACTCACTCACCACTCACTCGTACACACACGGAGCTGGACACTAGAAACATCATCCTCACCACTGGTACACTCACCACTGGTACACTCACCAATTACTCACCACTCACTCACCAATTACTCACCACTCACTCACCCACTCACTCGTACACACACGGAGCTGGACACTAGAAACATCATCCTCACCACTGGTACACTCACCACTGGTACACTCACCACTGGTACACTCACCAATTACTCACCACTCACTCACCACTCACTCACCAACTCACACACTCACTCATCCACTCACTCACCAACTCACACACTCACTACTCACTCATCCACTCACACACTCACTCCCTCGTACACACACGGAGCTGGACACTAGAAACATCATCCTCACCACTGGTACACTCACTAGTTACTCACCAATTACTCACCACTCACTCACCACTAACTCACCACTCACTCACTCGTACACACACGGAGCTGGACACTAGAAACATCATCCTCACCGCTGGTACACTCACCAGTTACTCACCAATTACTCACCACTCACTCACTCGTACACACACGGAGCTGGACACTAGAAACATCATCCTCACCACTGGTACACTCACCAGTTACTCACCAGTTACTCACCACTCACTCACTACTCACTCACTCACTCATCCACTCACTCACTCGTACACACACGGAGCTGGACACTAGAAACATCATCCTCACCACTGGTACACTCACCAATTACTCACCAGTTACTCACCCACTCATCCACTCACTCATCCACTCATTACTCACTCATCCACTCACTCATCCACTCATCCACTCACTCATCCACTCACTACTCACACACTCACTCGTACACACACGGAGCTGGACACTAGAAACATCATCCTCACCACTGGTACACTCACCACTGGTACACTCACCACTGGTACACTCACCACTGGTACACTCACCACTGGTACACTCACCAATTACTCACCACTCACTCACCACTAACTCATCCACTCACTCATCCACTCACTCATCCATCCACTCACTCACTCGTACGCACACGGAGCTGGACACTAGAAACATCATCCTCACCACTGGTACACTCACCACTGGTACACTCACCAGTTACTCACCAATTACTCACCACTCACTCATCCACTCACTCACTCATCCACTCACCCACTCACTCATCCACTCACCAACTCACACACTCACTCACTCGTACACACACGGAGCTGGACACTAGAAACATCATCCTCACCACTGGTACACTCACCAGTTACTCACCAGTTACTCACCAATTACTCACCACTCACTCACCACTCACTCACCAACTCACTCATCCACTCATCCACTACTCACTCATCCACTCATCCACTCACTCATCCACTCATCCACTCACTCACCAACTCACTCACTCACTCACTCGTACACACACGGAGCTGGACACTAGAAACATCATCCTCACCACTGGTACACTCACCACTGGTACACTCACCAGTTACTCACCAATTACTCACCACTCATCCACTCACTCACTCATCTACTCACCCACTCACTCATCCACTCACCAACTCACACACTCACTCGTACACACACGGAGCTGGACACTAGAAACATCATCCTCACCACTGGTACACTCACCAATTACTCACCAATTACTCACCACTCATCCACTCACTCACTCATCCACTCATCCACTCACTCACCCACTCACTCATCCACTCATTACTCACTCACTCACTCGTACACACACGGAGCTGGACACTAGAAACATCATCCTCACCACTGGTACACTCACCACTGGTACACTCACCACTGGTACACTCACCAGTTACTCACCAATTACTCACCAATTACTCACCACTCACTCACCAACTCACTCATCCACTCACTCATCCACTCATCCACTCACTCACCAACTCACACACTCACTCACTCGTACACACACGGAGCTGGACACTAGAAACATCATCCTCACCACTGGTACACTCACCAGTTACTCACCAATTACTCACCAATTACTCACCACTCACTCATCCACTCACTCACCCACTCATCCACTCAATCACCAACTCACACACTCACTCACTCGTACACACACGGAGCTGGACACTAGAAACATCATCCTCACCACTGGTACACTCACCACTTACTCACCAATTACTCACCAATTACTCACCAATTACTCACCACTCACTCACCCACTCACTCACTCATCCACTCATCCACTCACTCGTACACACACGGAGCTGGACACTAGAAACATCATCCTCACCACTGGTACACTCACCAATTACTCACCAATTACTCACCACTTACTCACCACTCACTCACCAACTCACTCATCCACTCACTCATCCACTCATTACTCACTCATCCACTCACTACTCACTCACTCGTACACACACGGAGCTGGACACTAGAAACATCATCCTCACCACTGGTACACTCACCACTTACTCACCAATTACTCACCAATTACTCACCAATTACTCACCACTCACTCACCCACTCACTCACTCACTCATCCACTCATCCACTCACTCGTACACACACGGAGCTGGACACTAGAAACATCATCCTCACCACTGGTACACTCACCAATTACTCACCAATTACTCACCACTTACTCACCACTCACTCACCAACTCACTCATCCACTCACTCATCCACTCATTACTCACTCATCCACTCACTACTCACTCACTCGTACACACACGGAGCTGGACACTAGAAACATCATCCTCACCACTGGTACACTCACCACTGGTACACTCACCAGTTACTCACCAATTACTCACCAATTACTCACCACTCACCAACTCACACACTCATTACTCACTCATCCACTCACTACTCACTCACCAACTCACACACTCACTCGTACACACACGGAGCTGGACACTAGAAACATCATCCTCACCACTGGTACACTCACCAGTTACTCACCAATTACTCACCACTCACTCACCACTCACTCACCAACTCACGCATCCACTCATTACTCACTCATCCACTCACTCACTCACTCGTACACACACGGAGCTGGACACTAGAAACATCATCCTCACCACTGGTACACTCACCACTGGTACACTCACCAATTACTCACCAATTACTCACCACTCACTCACCACTCACTCACCAACTCACTCATCCACTCATTACTCACTCATCCACTCACTCACTCACTCGTACACACACGGAGCTGGACACTAGAAACATCATCCTCACCACTGGTACACTCACCACTCACTCACCACTCACTCACCACTCACTCACCCACTCACTCATCCACTCATTACTCATCCACTCACTCACTCACTCGTACACACACGGAGCTGGACACTAGAAACATCATCCTCACCACTGGTACACTCACCACTCACTCACCACTCACTCACCACTCACTCACCACTCACTCACCCACTCACTCATCCACTCATTACTCACTCATCCACTCACTCACTCACTCGTACACACACGGAGCTGGACACTAGAAACATCATCCTCACCACTGGTACACTCACCACTGGTACACTCACCAATTACTCACCAATTACTCACCACTCACTCACCACTCACTCACCACTCACTCACCCACTCACTCACCCACTCATCCACTCACTCATCCACTCACTCACTCGTACACACACGGAGCTGGACACTAGAAACATCATCCTCACCACTGGTACACTCACCAATTACTCACCAATTACTCACCAATTACTCACCACTCACTCACCACTCACTCACCCACTCACTCACCCACTCATCCACTCACTCATCCACTCACTCGTACACACACGGAGCTGGACACTAGAAACATCATCCTCACCACTGGTACACTCACCAGTTACTCACCAATTACTCACCAGTTACTCACCAATTACCACTCACTCACCACTCACTCACTCATCCACTCATCCACTCACTCACCAACTCACACACTCACTCGTACACACACGGAGCTGGACACTAGAAACATCATCCTCACCACTGGTACACTCACCAGTTACTCACCAATTACTTACCACTCACTCACCAACTCACACACTCACTACTCACTCATCCACTCAATTATCCACTCATCCACTCACACACTCACCAACTCATCCACTCACTCACTCACTCGTACACACACGAAGCTGGACACTAGAAACATCATCCTCACCACTGGTACACTCACCAGTTACTCACCAATTACTCACCACTCACTCACCACTCACTACTCACCCACTCACTCATCCACTCACTCATCCACTCACTCATCCACTCACTACTCACTCATCCACTCACTACTCACTCACCAACTCACACACTCACTCGTACACACACGGAGCTGGACACTAGAAACATCATCCTCACCACTGGTACACTCACCAGTTACTCACCAATTACTCACCAATTACTCACCACTCACTCACCCACTCTCTCATCCACTCATTACTCACTCATCCACTCACTACTCACTCACCAACTCACACACTCACTCGTACACACACGGAGCTGGACACTAGAAACATCATCCTCACCACTGGTACACTCACCAATTACTCACCAATTACTCACCACTCACTCACCACTCACTCACCCACTCACCCACTCACTCATCCACTCACTCATCCACTCATCCACTCACTCATCCACTCACTCACTCACTCGTACACACACTGAGCTGGACACTAGAAACATCATCCTCGCCACTGGTACACTCACCAGTTACTCACCAGTTACTCACCAATTACTCACCAATTACTCACCACTCACTCACACACTCATTCATCCACTCATTACTCACTCATCCACTCACTCACTCACTCGTACACACACGGAGCTGGACACTAGAAACATCATCCTCACCACTGGTACACTCACCAGTTACTCACCAATTACTCACCACTCACTCACCACTCACTCACCCACTCACTCACTCATCCACTCACTACTCACTCATCCACTCACTCATCCACTCACTACTCACTCATCCACTCACTCACTCGTACACACACGGAGCTGGACACTAGAAACATCATCCTCACCACTGGTACACTCACCAATTACTCACCAATTACTCACCACTCACTCACCACTCACTCACCACTCACTCACCCACTCACTCATCCACTCACTCATCCACTCACTCATCCACTCACACACTCACTACTCACTCATCCACTCACTCTTCCACTCACTCATCCACTCACTACTCACTCATCCACTCATCCACTCACACACTCACCAACTCACTCACTCACTCATCCACTCATCCACTCACTCACTACTCACTCATCCACTCACTCACCAACTCACACACTCACTCACCACTCATCCACTCATCCACTGATCCACTCACTCATCCACTCACTACTCACTCACTCGTACACACACGGAGCTGGACACTAGAAACATCATCCTCACCACTGGTACACTCACCAGTTACTCACCAATTACTCACCAATTACTCACCACTCACTCACTACTCACTCACCCACTCACTCATCCACTCACTCCTCCACTCACTACTCACTCACCAACTCACACACTCACTCGTACACACACGGAGCTGGACACTAGAAACATCATCCTCACCACTGGTACACTCACCAATTACCAATTACTCACCAATTACTCACCACTCATCCACTCACTACTCACTCATCCACTCACTACTCACTCATCCACTCACTACTCACTCATCCACTCATCCACTCACTCGTACACACACGAAGCTGGACGCTAGAAACATCATCCTCACCACTGGTACACTCACCAATTACCAATTACTCACCAATTACTCACCACTCACTCACTACTCACTCACTCACCCACTCACTCATCCACTCATTACTCACTCATCCACTCACTACTCACTCACTCACTCATCCACTCACTCACCAACTCACACACTCACTCACTCACTCGTACACACACGGAGCTGGACACTAGAAACATCATCCTCACCACTGGTACACTCACCAATTACTCAACAATTACTCACCACTCACTCACCACTAACTCATCCACTCGCTACTCACTCATCCACTCACCAACTCACTCACTCGTACACACACGGAGCTGGACGCTAGAAACATCATCCTCACTGCTGGTACACTCACCAATTACTCACCACTCACTACTCACCCACTCACTACTCACTCACACCTACTCGCTCGCTCACTCATCCATTCACCAACTCACTAACCCACTCTCTCGCCAACTCACACTCACTCATCCACTTACCCACTCACCCACTCACCCACCCACCCACACACCTTTACACTTACCCACCCACTCACTCTCACTCACTCACCCACTCACTCATCCATTCACCAACTACTCACTCACTTATCTACTCATCCACCCACTCATTCACCCACTCATTCACCCACTCACCTACTCACTATTCACCCACTCACTCAGACTCACTCACACTCATTCACCCACCAACTCACTCACCCACACACCAACTCACCCACCCACACACCCACTCACACACCCACCCACTCACCCACCCATTCACACACCCACCCACACACCCACCCCCATACACACCCACACACCCACCCACCCACACACCCACCCACCCACTCACTCACTCACCCACCCACTCACTCATCCACTCACTCATCCACTCACTACTCACTCATCCACTCACTACTCACTCACCAACTCACACACTCACTCGTACACACACGGAGCTGGACACTAGAAACATCATCCTCACCACTGGTACACTCACCAGTTACTCACCAATTACTCACCAATTACTCACCACTCACTCACCCACTCTCTCATCCACTCATTACTCACTCATCCACTCACTACTCACTCACCAACTCACACACTCACTCGTACACACACGGAGCTGGACACTAGAAACATCATCCTCACCACTGGTACACTCACCAATTACTCACCAATTACTCACCACTCACTCACCACTCACTCACCCACTCACCCACTCACTCATCCACTCACTCATCCACTCATCCACTCACTCACTCACTCGTACACACACTGAGCTGGACACTAGAAACATCATCCTCGCCACTGGTACACTCACCAGTTACTCACCAGTTACTCACCAATTACTCACCACTCACTCACACACTCATTCATCCACTCATTACTCACTCATCCACTCACTCACTCACTCGTACACACACGGAGCTGGACACTAGAAACATCATCCTCACCACTGGTACACTCACCAGTTACTCACCAATTACTCACCACTCACTCACCACTCACTCACCCACTCACTCACCTCATCCACTCACTACTCACTCATCCACTCACTCATCCACTCACTACTCACTCATCCACTCACTCACTCGTACACACACGGAGCTGGACACTAGAAACATCATCCTCACCACTGGTACACTCACCAATTACTCACCAATTACTCACCACTCACTCACCACTCACTCACCACTCACTCACCCACTCACTCATCCACTCACTCATCCACTCACTCATCCACTCACACACTCACTACTCACTCATCCACTCACTCTTCCACTCACTCATCCACTCACTACTCACTCATCCACTCATCCACTCACACACTCACCAACTCACTCACTCACTCATCCACTCATCCACTCACTCACTACTCACTCATCCACTCACTCACCAACTCACACACTCACTCACCACTCATCCACTCATCCACTGATCCACTCACTCATCCACTCACTACTCACTCACTCGTACACACACGGAGCTGGACACTAGAAACATCATCCTCACCACTGGTACACTCACCAGTTACTCACCAATTACTCACCAATTACTCACCACTCACTCACTACTCACTCACCCACTCACTCATCCACTCACTCCTCCACTCACTACTCACTCACCAACTCACACACTCACTCGTACACACACGGAGCTGGACACTAGAAACATCATCCTCACCACTGGTACACTCACCAATTACCAATTACTCACCAATTACTCACCACTCATCCACTCACTACTCACTCATCCACTCACTACTCACTCATCCACTCACTACTCACTCATCCACTCATCCACTCACTCGTACACACACGAAGCTGGACGCTAGAAACATCATCCTCACCACTGGTACACTCACCAATTACCAATTACTCACCAATTACTCACCACTCACTCACTACTCACTCACTCACCCACTCACTCATCCACTCATTACTCACTCATCCACTCACTACTCACTCACTCACTCATCCACTCACTCACCAACTCACACACTCACTCACTCACTCGTACACACACGGAGCTGGACACTAGAAGCATCATCCTCACCACTGGTACACTCACCAATTACTCAACAATTACTCACCACTCACTCACCACTAACTCATCCACTCGCTACTCACTCATCCACTCACCAACTCACTCACTCGTACACACACGGAGCTGGACGCTAGAAACATCATCCTCACTGCTGGTACACTCACCAATTACTCACCACTCACTACTCACCCACTCACTACTCACTCACACCTACTCGCTCGCTCACTCATCCATTCACCAACTCACTAACCCACTCTCTCGCCAACTCACACTCACTCATCCACTTACCCACTCACCCACTCACCCACCCACCCACACACCTTTACACTTACCCAGCCACTCACTCTCACTCACTCACCCACTCACTCATCCATTCACCAACTACTCACTCACTTATCTACTCATCCACCCACTCATTCACCCACTCATTCACCCACTCACCTACTCACTATTCACCCACTCACTCAGACTCACTCACACTCATTCACCCACCAACTCACCCACCCACACACACACACCCACCCACCAACTCACCCACCCACACACACACACCCACCCACCAACTCACTCACCCACCCACTCACCCACCCATTCACACACCCACACACGCACTCACCTGCATACACACCCACACACCCACTCACTCACTCACCCACCCACACACCCACTCACCCACTCACCCACCCACTCACCCACCCACTCACACACTCACACACTCACCCACTCACACACCCACTCACTCACCCACTCACCCACCCACACACTCACCCACTCACCCACTCACTCACACACCCACTCACCCACCCACACACTCACACACCCACTCACTCACTCACCCACCCACTCATCCACCCACTCAACCACCCACTCACCCACCCACTCACCCACCCACACACTCACCCACTCACTCACACACTCACACACCCACTCACTCACCCACTCACCCACCCACACACTCACACACTCACCCACGCACTCACCCACACACTCACCCACACACTCACCCACTCACCCACACACTCACCCACCCACCCACTCACCCACTCACCCACCCACTCACCCACCCACACCCTCTACAAATGTTCACAATCCCACGCCCCTCCGCCTCGTCCCAGGCCGCCCCAAGCGAACCAACGTGTGGAGTCTTTACAACGCCCCCTTCACCGCCACCGCCGCCACCACCACCAACAAAACGCAGCAGGAGGATGATGATGAGGATGATGATGAGGATGAGGAGGATGATGAGCAGGAGCAGCTTCACGGCCACCTCCGGCAGTCCCCGCCGAAGCTGCGAGCGCTCCCCTCGGACGACGACGACGACGATGACGACGACTCAGCGGCCGTGGCGGCCGCCGTGGCGACGGACGACGACTCAGCGGCAGCGGCGGCCGCCGTGGCGATGGACGACGACTCAGCAGCAGCGGTGGCGGCCGCCGTGGCGACGGACGACGACTCGGCAGCAGCGGACGACGACAGCGACGACGACTCAGCAGCAGCAGCGGCCGTGACCGTGGCGACGGACGACGACTCGGCAGCAGCGGTGGCGGCCGCCGTGGCGACGGACGACGACTCGGCAGCAGCAGCAGCGGCCGTGGCGGCGACGGCAGCGGACGACGACTCAGCAGCAGCGGCGGCTGTGGCCGTGGCCGTGGCGACGGACGACGACTCGGCAGCAGCAGCGGCAGCGGTGACGGACGACGACTCGGCAGCAGCAGCGGCTGTGGCCGTGGCGACAGACGACGACTCAGCAGCAGCAGCAGCGGCAGCGGACGACGATGACGACGAGTCAGCGGCAGCGGCCGTGGCAGCGGCCGTGGCGACGGACGACGACTCAGCAGCAGCAGCAGCAACCGTGGCGACGGACGACGACTCGGCAGCAGCAGCAGCAGCGGCGGCGGCGACGACGGACGACAACTCGGCGGCAGCGGCGGCCAGGAGAGGCCTGTCGGGCTGGGCCCGGCCCCGCGGGGTCGTCAGTGACGACGGGGACAGCGGTGGCGATGACGAGTGACGTGAGGAGGAGGTGGTGGTGAGGAGGTGGTGAGGAGTGACGTGAGGAGGAGGTGGTGGTGAGGAAGTGGTGGTGAGGAGTGACGTGATGAGGAGGTGGTGGTGAGGAGGTGGTGAAGTGGTGGTGGTGAGGAGGTGGTGAGGAGTGACGTGATGAGGAGGTGGTGGTGAGGAAGTGGTGGTGAGGAGTGACCTGAGGTGGTGGTGGTGAGGAGGTGGTGGTGAGGAGTGACCTGAGGTGGTGGTGGTGAGGTGGTGGTGGTGAGGAGGTGGTGAGGAGGTGGCGGTGAGGAGTGACGTGAGGAGGTGGTGGTGAGGAGGTGGCGGTGAGGAGGTGGTGAGGAGGAGCCACTTGGCATTGCAAGGCCCGGTTTCCACATTCTGTGTCTCATCAGCAGGCCAGGCTCAGCGTGAACCACTGCTGGTGTGTGTGTGTGTCACTCAGAGGAGGGGTTTCCACATTCTGTGTCTCATCAGCAGGCCAGGCTCAGCGTGAACCACTGCTGGTGTGTGTGTGTGTGTCACTCAGAGGAGTGGTTTCCACATTCTGTGTCTCATCAGCAAGCCAGGCTCAGCGTGAATCACTGCTGGTGTGTGTGTGTGTGTGTGTCACTCAGAGGAGTGGTTTCCAGATTCTGTGTCTCATCAGCAAGCCAGGCTCAGCGTGAATCACTGCTGGTGTGTGTGTGTGTGTCACTCAGAGGAGTGGTTTCCACATTCTGTGTCTCATCAGCAAGCCAGGCTCAGCGTGAATCACTGCTGGTGTGTGTGTGTGTGTCACTCAGAGGAGTGGTTTCCACATTCTGTGTCTCATCAGCAAGCCAGGCTTAGCGTGAACCACTGCTGGTGTGTGTGTGTCACTCAGAGGAGTGGTTTCCACATTCTGTGTCTCATCAGCAGGCCAGGCTCTGTGTGAATCACTGCTGGTGTGTGTGTGTGTCACTCAGAGGAGGGGTTTCCACATTCTCTGTCTCATCAGCAAGCCAGGCTTAGCGTGAACCACTGCTGGTGTGTGTGTGTCACTCAGAGGAGTGGTTTCCACATTCTGTGTCTCATCAGCAGGCCAGGCTCTGTGTGAATCACTGCTGGTGTGTGTGTGTGTCACTCAGAGGAGTGGTTTCCACATTCTCTGTCTCATCAGCAAGCCAGGCTTAGCGTGAACCACTGCTGGTGTGTGTGTGTCACTCAGAGGAGTGGTTTCCACATTCTGTGTCTCATCAGCAAGCCAGGCTCTGTGTGAATCACTGCTGGTGTGTGTGTGTGTGTGTCACTCAGAGGAGTGGTTTCCACATTCTCTGTCTCATCAGCAAGCCAGGCTCAGCGTGAACCACTGCTGGTGTGTGTGTGTCACTCAGAGGAGGGGTTTCCACATTCTGTGTCTCATCAGCAAGCCAGGCTCAGCGTGAACCACTGCTGGTGTGTGTGTGTGTGTCACTCAGAGGAGTGGTTTCCAGATTCTGTGTCTCATCAGCAGCCAGGCTCAGCGTGAACCACTGCTGGTGTGTGTGTGTCACTCAGAGGAGTGGTTTCCACATTCTGTGTCTCATCAGCAAGCCAGGCTCTGTGTGAATCATTGCTGGTGTGTGTGTGTCACTCAGAGGAGTGGTTTCCACATTCTGTGTCTCATCAGCAAGCCAGGCTTAGCGTGAACCACTGCTGGTGTGTGTGTGTGTGTGTCACTCAGAGGAGTGGTTTCCACATTCTGTGTCTCATCAGCAAGCCAGGCTCAGCGTGAATCACTGCTGGTGTGTGTGTGTGTCACTCAGAGGAGTGGTTTCCACATTCTCTGTCTCATCAGCAGGCCAGGCTTAGCGTGAGCCACTGCTGGTGTGTGTGTGTGTCACTCAGAGGAGTGGTTTCCACATTCTGTGTCTCATCAGCAGCCAGGCTCAGCGTGAATCACTGCTGGTGTGTGTGTGTGTGTCACTCAGAGGTGCACTCCGTTGAAACTTCACGTAGCTTCTAGTGGGGTGGTTTTTGGAACGTTACTTTTAATGGTCAATAAAATGTTGTGTTTTTAAAATCTGATTTTGTACCGCCTATTCTGTGGGTTTAAACCCAGTCAGAGACCCATAGACTCACTCACACAGAGACCCATAGACTCACAACCACATAGAGACCCATAGACTCATTCACACAGAGAGCCATAGACTCACTCACACAGAGACCCATAGACTCACTCACAGAGACCCATAGACTCACTCACACAGAGACCCATAGACTCACTCACAGAGAGACCCATAGACTCGCCACACAGAGACCCATAGACTCACACAGAGACCCATAGACTCACAACCACATAGAGACCCATAGACTCATTCACACAGAGAGCCATAGACTCACTCACACAGAGACCCATAGACTCACTCACAGAGACCCATAGACTCACACAGAGACCCATAGACTCACTCACAGAGAGACCCATAGACTCGCCACACAGAGACCCATAGACTCGCCACACAGAGACCCATAGACTTACACAGAGACCCATAGACTCACACAGAGACCCACAGACTCACTCACAAAGAGACCCATAGACTCACTCACACAGAGACCCATAGACTCACCACACAGACTCACCACACAGACCCATCGACTCACCACACAGAGACCCACAGACTCACCACACACATAACGTGGTTGAGCAATAGGGACCCATCCCTTGACCGCACCCGGGCATCGATCGGCCTCCCATTATATCTGTACCATATGGAGATTCCCCCGGTACAGCTATTGAAGGCTTCATGAACTACGTTGTCAAAATAGATGTTAAATAATGTGGGAGCCAGAGGACATCCCTGTCGCACCCCAAGGTGTACAGGGAATGGCTCTGACTCCCGGCCACGTAGTTTTACCCGGGCCCGCTCACCATCATGAAGGTCCTTAATGATCGTGAGCAGAGGGTCAGGTACTCCAAAAGCACGAAGAACGACCCAGAGCCCAGGCCTACTGATGGTATCATAGGCCTTGACCAGGTCAATAAAGCAGAGATGTAGGTCTTGTTGGAATTCCCTGCACCTCTGCTGTAGCAGATGGACAGAAAATATGGCATCTGTGCAGGACCGCCCTTTCCTGAAACTGCATTGGGGCTCCGCAAGCCTCTCCTCAGCGTGCCTGGCAAGGCGATGCTGAATAATCCTTGCCAGGACCTTTCCCGGCACACTTAGGAGTGAGATGCCCCTGTAGTTGTTACAGTCTGTGCGATCCCCCTTCTTAAAAAGAGGGACCACCAGGGCATCCTTCCAATCCTGCGGAACCCGTCCAGTGGTCCAGACTGTTGTTATGATGTCATATAGGGCAGTCTGTGCACAAACGCCACCCTCCCTCAGCATTTCGCTTGGGAGATCATCTCTGCCTGCTGCCTTTCCTGGTCTCAGACTCCGGATCGCCTTCAGTACTTCCTCAACAGATGGCACCTCAGCCAGCCACTCACAGGGGGTGACTTCTTCCAATATTTGAGGCACCGCAGCCTCAGCAGGCTCATCCTCACTTTGTGCCACGATGTTTTCCTGGCTGAGGGATTTTCCCTCCCCCAGGACCTCACAGAAATGCTCAGCAAATCTGCAAACCTGTTCCTGGGGGTCGGAGATTGGATCACCGTTTTTTCCCCTAATGATGGTAATAGGTGTGGCGCTGCAGGTTACTTTTTTGATGGAGTTAAATAGAGATTTGTGATCAAGGGCCACTGAGGCAGACTCCATCTCAGCAACCCGCGACCACCACCCATCCTTGCAGCGCCTCACGGCTCTCCGAACCCCTGAGCGAAGGCTGCGGTAAGCCTCCTCATTCTCTGACGTGGGATTCTGTAGCCGATGACAGTGGGCCTGTCGCTTTTTCTCAACCATCCTGAACACCTCCTCTGTCAGCCAGGGTCTATAGGGGAGGTCTGGACCACGTACCCAAAGCAGCCATTGCAGCTGCATGAGTGATAGTCCTAAACCTCGCCCATTTACCCTCAACATCAGGAGGAGTGGGGGACGATGCCAATCCCAGCCGCAAGCGATGATGAAATTATCGCTTGCAACTTTCATCAGATAACTGAGACCAGGCCACTTTAGGTCGGAATGGGGTCCTGGGTGTACACCCACCACCGGAGCGGAAGAATGGCAGGCGCATCTTACGGATGACTAGTCGATGGTCAGAGGGCAGATCAGCTCCACGGTAGGTCCTGGTGTCAAGGACATGGGCTCGCATCCGCTGGTCCGTCACTATGTAGTCCAGCAGATGTTCTTGCTTGGACCCGGCATGCATCCATGATGTTGTGTGGATGCGCCGATGCCGGAACAGCGTGTTGGTAATTACAAGCCCATGGGATGCACAAAAATCTAGCAGCCTCCTACCGTTGTTATTGAACTGATCTGGCCCATGCCCTCCAATCACTCCAGACCAGGTGCCAGTATCATGACCAACTCGGGCATTGAAGTCACCCAACATGATGACTCTATCCCGAGGGGCCACTTTAGCCAGCACCTGTGACAGGAGGTCATAGAAGGCATCTGACTCATCGGCTTTGCCTGCATCCCTCCACGAATGTTCATCTTCGGTGGGGGCATAAGTAACCACGACCACCATTCCACGCCTCCGGTTGATGGGAAGGTGAGCCCAAAGTAGCCTGGGGCTTACAGCTTCCCACACCTCACCGCCACGCTCCCATGCCCCCTTCATTCTTTTGTTCAAAAGAAGACCCACACCCTGTTGTTTGGCAGTCTGCTGCCCCGAGTAGAGGACTGTCCACCCCTCATGGTGGCAGGAGCCAGAGCCGGTCCACCGGACCTCCTGAATGCCGCATAGATCCAGGCGGTACCGGTTCAGCTCCCGACAGAGGAGTGGCAGCCTCTCCTCCGCAGTGAGCGTTCGAACATTCCACGTGGCCACCCGTAGTGGCTTTTCGTTGTTTCTCGAGTAGCCCCGAGGGTAGGTATTCAATCTCCTGGCACAGTGACACACACACAGTGACACACACACTCCGCACACACACACACACAGTAACACACACACAGTAACACACACGCACAGTG
Source organism: Petromyzon marinus (assembly GCF_010993605.1). NCBI lineage: Eukaryota > Metazoa > Chordata > Hyperoartia > Petromyzontiformes > Petromyzontidae > Petromyzon > Petromyzon marinus. The sequence goes on from NW_022639186.1 coordinate 22,378, forward strand.
ACACACACACACAGTGACACACACACACCCCACACACACACAGTGACACACACCCCACACACACACACAGTGACACACACACCCCCCACACACACAGTGACACACACCCCACACACACACACAGTGACACAACAACAACAACAACCGCCATTCGCCACTAAGTGGCGGTGACGTCACCACGACGCTTGTGCCAGGCTATGTGCACCCTGAGGCCACGTGAAGTGTCGAACGCCCGCTGGCAGGAGGTCACTGGGCAGACCCAGGTGCCACGGGTCGACTGACTGAGATGACTGGCTGATGCACCACCTGTGCCCCCTACTGTGCCAACCTGCTGTGCTTTAGCCACCCGGCGCTCCGCTCGTTGTTCTGAGCGTCGCTCCTCCGCCCTCCGTTGTTGTTGGAGGGCGACTGCCTCCAACTGCCCAGTAGCGTCCTTCAAGAGCCTCCTCCACAGAGGCCGATCTTGACACCGCTGGTACCGGTCATCGGCAAGTCCACTCAGCTCCACGTCCTCCTGTACCACATCACTCCATCTCTTCTCTAGCCCGTGCCGCGCCCGCTTAGCCCCCTCAATCCGGCCAAACAAAAGCTGTTTCGGCATGCGGTGGCTGGGCATGCGGGCTACATGACCCAGCCATCGCAGCCTTGCCTGCCGGAGGAGCTCACCGATGGGACCCTGCCCAGATCTTTCAAGGATTTGTGAGCTCCTCACACAATCCAGTATGGTTAAACCCAGGATGGATCGTAGGCAGGCCAGCCTAAATGTTTCTAACCAGCGAAGATGTTCCATTAGGGGGGTCCACGTTTCGCAAGCGTAGAGAAGGGAGGGAATGACCGTGGCCGAGAAGACCTGAAGCTTAGTGCGGAGCGACAGACCAGGTAGCTTCCACACAGCGTTACGCAACCGATGAAAAGATATTGCCGCTCGACTGATTCGGAGTGAGACCTCTGCTGTTAAACTGGAGCCAGTCATAAGCACAATGCCCAGGTATGGGAAACTCTCCACTCTCTCCACAACTGTCCCATCACCGATTGGGAGTTGTGGGGGTGGAGTGTCCGATGGTACAAAATACCCAGGCAGGTGCTTAGTTTTGGTGGGGCTGATGGTAAGGCCCCACCTCTTAGTGGCACGCTCCAGTCTCAGCAGCAGCGTCTCCAACTCCTCCTCTGACTGAGCAGCTATTACACACACACCCCACACCCACACACAGTGACACACACAGTGACACACACACACAGTGACACACACCCCACACACACCCCACACCCACACACAGTGACACACACACAGTGACACACACACACAGTGACACACACACACACCCCACACCCACACACACCCCACACACACACCCCACACACACACACCCCACACACACACAGTGACACACACAGTGACACACACACAGTGACACACACACAGTGACACACACACAGTGACACAACAACAACAACAACAACCGCCATTCGCCACTAAGTGGCGGTGACGTCACCACGACGCTTGTGCCAGGCTATGTGCACCCTGAGGCCACGTGAAGTGTCGAACGCCCGCTGGCAGGAGGTCACGGGGCAGACCCAGGTGCCACGGGTCGACTGACTGAGATGACTGGCTGATGCACCACCTGTGCCCCCTACTGTGCCAACCTGCTGTGCTTTAGCCACCCGGCGCTCCGCTCGCTGTTGTGAGCGTCGCTCCTCCGCCCTCCGTTGTTGTTGGAGGGCGACTGCCTCCAACTGCCCAGTAGCATCCTTCACGAGCCTCCTCCACAGAGGCCGATCTTGACACCGCTGGTACCAGTCATCGGCAAGTCCACTCAGCTCCACGTCCTCCTGTACCACATCACTCCATCTCTTCTCTAGCCCGTGCCGCGCCCGCTTAGCCCCCTCAATCCGGCCAAACAAAAGCTGTTTCGGCATGCGGTGGCTGGGCATGCGGGCTACATGACCCAGCCATCGCAGCCTTGCCTGCCGGAGGAGCTCACCGATGGGACCCGGCCCAGATCTTTCAAGGATTTGTGAGCTCCTCACACAATCCAGTCTGGTTAAACCCAGGATGGATCGTAGGCAGGTCAGCCTAAATGTTTCTAACCGGCGAAGATGTTCCATTAGGGGGGTCCACGTTTCGCAAGCGTAGAGAAGGGAGGGAATGACCGTGGCCGAGAAGACCTGAAGCTTAGTGCGGAGCGACAGACCAGGTAGCTTCCACACAGCGTTACGCAACCGATGAAAAGATATTGCCGCTCGACTGATTCGGAGTGAGACCTCTGCTGTTAAACTGGAGCCAGTCATAAGCACACTGCCCAGGTATGGGAAACTCTCCACTCTCTCCACAACTGCCCCATCACCGATTGGGAGTTGTGGGGGTGGAGTGTCCGATGGTACAAAATACCCAGGCAGGTGCTTAGTTTTGGTGGGGCTGATGGTAAGGCCCCACCTCTTAGTGGCACGCTCCAGTCTCAGCAGCAGCGTCTGCAACTCCTCCTCTGACTGAGCAGCTATTACCAAGTCATCAGCATACATAACGTGGTTGAGCAATAGGGAGCCATCCCTTGACCGCACCCGGGCATCGATTAGCCTCCCATTATATCTGTACCATATGGAGATTCCCCCGGTACAGCTATTGAAGGCTTCACGAACTACGTGGTCAAAATAGATGTTAAATAATGTGGGAGCCAGAGGACATCCCTGTCGCACCCCAAGGTGTACAGGGAATGGCTCTGACTCCCGGCCACGTAGTTTTACCCGGGCCCGCTCACCATCATGAAGGTCCTTAATGATCGTGAGCAGAGGGTCAGGTACTCCAAAAGCACGAAGAACGACCCAGAGCCCAGGCCTACTGATGGTATCATAGGCCTTGACCAGGTCAATAAAGCAGAGATGTAGGTCTTGTTGGAATTCCCTACACCTCTGCTGTAGCAGACGGACAGAAAATATGGCATCTGTGCAGGACCGCCCTTTCCTGAAACCGCATTGGGGCTCCGCAAGCCTCTCCTCAGCGTGCCTGGCAACAGTGACACACACACAGTGACACACACACAGTGACACACACACAGTGACACACACACACACCCCACACACACACACACCCCACACACACACACCCCAAAAACACACAGTGACACACATACAGTGACACACACACAATGACACACACACAGTGACACACACACAGTGACACACACACAGTGACACACACACACAGTGACACACACACACCCCACACACACACACCCCACACCCACAACGCGCATGCGCACTGGCCTCCCGGGCCCTCACTTCTCAATCCTCGCTCTCCCCGCCGTTGCCGCTGTGTCTCCGCTTCGACGTTTCGCGTCATGACCGAGCAGTCTGCCCTGCTGCTGAGGCGGCAGCTTGCGGGTGAGGACGACGACGAGGAGGAGGAGAGAGGAGGGGGAGGAGATTCTCCCCCGACTGGCCTCGGAGTTTTTTGTGATAAAGAGACGGGGCCCTCGGAAGGGGGAGCAGGGGAAGGGGGGGGTGTTGCGGCCTAGTTGGCTCTGCCGGCCGAGGCGCGTCTCGCTCGGTAGGGGAGGCTATCCTAGCGGGGTGGGTGGGGAAGGGTAGTGCGGCCTAGTTGGCCTTACCGGGCGAGGCGCGCCTGGCTCGGTAGGGGAGGCTATCCTAGCGGGGTGGGTGGGGAAGGGTAGTGCGGCCTAGTTGGCCTTACCGGACGAGGCGCGCCTCGCTCGGTAGGGGAGGCTATCCTAGCGGGGTGAAGGGGGTGATGCGGCCTAGTTGGGTTTACCGGCCGAGGCGCGTCTCGCTCGGTAGGGGAGGCTATCCGACAGGGGGGGGGGGGGGAGATTTGTCTGCGGCGTTCGCTCCTTGTGTGTGGTGATGTGCAGGGCTTGGCCATGGTAACGTGGAATGTAGGGGGGTGTTGTAAATATCAGCATCACCACCACGACCGTCATTACCACCGTCAACACCGCCATCATCATCGTCATCACCATCATCGTCACCGTCAACACCACCATCAACACCATCATCGTCACCGTCAACACCGCCACCATCAACACCATCATCATCATCACCACCGTCAACACCATCATCATCATCGTCAACATCATCGTCAACACCATCATCATCACCACCGTCATCATCACCATCATCGTCATCAACACCATCATCATCATCGTCACCGTCAACACCACCATCAACATCAACACCATCATCATCGTCAACACCACCATCAACACCATCATCGTCACCGTCAACACCATCATCGTCATCAACACCATCATCGTCAACACCACCATCATCATCGTCAACATCACCGTCAACACCATCATCATCATCGTCAACACCACCACCATCATCATCGTCAACACCACCATCAACACCATCATCATCATCATCACCACCGTCAACACCACCATCATCATCGTCAACACCATCATCATCATCGTCAACATCATCGTCAACACCATCATCGTCACCACCGTCATCACCACCATCATCGTCATCACCACCATCATCACCATCATTATCGTCAACACCACCATCATCGTCATCAACACCATCATCGTCATCAACACCATCATCGTCATCAACACCACCATCATCATCGTCAACACCATCACCGTCAACACCATCACCGTCAACACCATCATCGTCATCACCATCATCATCGTCATCACCACCATCATCGTCATCACCACCATCACCATCATCGTCAACACCAACATCACCACCGTCACAACCATCATCGTCACCATCATCGTCAACATCACCATCATCGTCATCAACACCATCATCGTCATCACCACCATCATCGTCATCACCATCATGGTCATCACCATCATCGTAATCACCATCATCGTAATCACCATCATCATCGTCATCAACACCATCAATATCGTCATCACCATCATTATCACCATCATCATCATCGTCAACACCATCATCATCATCGTCAACACCACCGTCATCACCGTCAACACCACCATCGTCATCACCATCATCATCACCACCGTCAACACCACCATCATCGTCATCACCACCATCATCATCGTCAACACCATCATCGTCATCACCATCATCATCACCACCGTCAACACCACCATCATCGTCATCACCACCATCATCATCGTCAACACCATCATCATCATTGTCATCAGCATTGTCAACACCACTATCATCATCGTCAGCTGTGTGTCTATCTGTGTGTGTGTCTATCTGTGTGTGTCTGTCTGTCTGTGTGTGTCTATCTGTGTGTCTGTGTGTGTCTATCTGTGTGTGTGTCTATCTGTGTGTCTCTCTGTGTGTGTCTGTCTGTGTGTGTGTCTGTCTGTGTGTCTGTGTGTCTCTGTGTGTATCTATCTGTGTGTGTGGCTGTCTGTGTGTGTGTCTGTCTGTGTGTGTCTGTCTGTGTGTGTCTGTCTGTGTGTCTATCTGTGTGTGTGTCTGTCTGTGTGTGTCTATCTGTGTATGTCTATCTGTGTGTGTGTCTATCTGTGTGTGTGTCTGTCTGTGTGTGTGTCTATCTGTGTGTCTATCTGTGTGTGTCTATCTGTGTGTGTGTCTATCTGTGTGTCTCTCTGTGTGTCTATCTGTGTGTTTGTCTATCTGTGTGTGTCTATCTGTGTGTGTGTCTTATCTGTGTGTGTGTCTATCTGTTTGTGTCTGTCTGTGTGTGTCTCTATCTGTGTGTGTCTATCTGTGTGTGTCTGTCTGTGTGTATGTCTGTGTGTGTGTCTGTGTGTGTGTGTCTATCTGTGTGTGTCTGTCTGTGTGGGTGTCTTTCTGTGTGTCTATCTGTGTGTGTGTCTATCTGTGTGTGTCTGTGTGTGTCTATCTATGTGTGTGTCTATCTATGTGTGTGTCTCTCTGTGTGTGTCTATCTGTGTGTGTCTATCTGTGTGTGTCTATCTGTGTGTGTCTGTCTGTGTGTGTCTATCTGTGTGTGTCTATCTGTGTGTGTCTATCTGTGTGTGTGTCTATCTGTGTGTCTGTGTGTGTGTCTGTGTGTGTGTCTATCTGTGTGTCTATCTGTGTGTCTATCTGTTTGTGTCTATCTGTGTGTGTCTGTGTGTGTCTATGTGTGTGTGTCTATCTATGTGTGTGTCTATGTGTGTGTCTATCTGTGTGTGTGTCTATCTGTGTGTGTCTGTGTGTGTGTGTGTGTCTGTCTGTGCTTATCTGTGTGTGTCTATCTGTGTGTGTCTATCTGTGTGTGTCTATGTGTTTGTGTCTGTCTGTGTGTGTCTCTATCTGTGTGTGTGTCTATCTGTGTGTGTCTATCTGTGTATGTGTCTATCTGTGTGTGTGTGTCTATCTGTGTGTGTGTCTGTGTGTGTGTCTATCTGTATGTGTGTCTGTCTATCTGCGTGTGTTTGTCTCTTTGTGTGTGTCTATCTGTGTGTGTGTATCTGTGTGTTTGTCTCTCTGTGTGTGTTTGTCTCTCTGTGTGTGTCTATCTGTGTGTGTCTATCTATGTGTCTCTCTGTGTGTGTCTATCTGTGTGTGTCTCTGTGTGTGTCTCTGTGTGTGTCTCTCTGTGTATGTCTCTGTGTGTGTCTCTGTGTGTGTCTCTGTGCGTCTCTCTGTGTGAGTCTTTGTGTGTGTGTGTCTGGGTGTGTCTCTGTGTGTGTGTGTCTGGGTGTGTCTCTCTGTGTGTGTCTGGGTGTGTGTATGTGTGTGTCTGTGTGTGTGTCTGTGTGTGTGTATCTCTGTGTGTGTCTGCGCGTGTCTCTGTGTGTGTCTCTGTGTGTGTCTCTGTGTGTGTCTGTCTGTGTGTGTGTGTCTGTCTGTGCTTATCTGTGTGTGTCTATCTGTGTGTGTCTATCTGTGTGTGTCTATGTGTGTCTATCTGTGTGTCTATCTGTGTATGTGTCTATCTGTGTGTGTGTCTATCTGTGTGTGTGTCTGTGTGTGTGTCTGTCTATCTGCGTGTGTTTGTCTCTTTGTGTGTGTCTATCTGTGTGTGTGAATCTGTGTGTTTGTCTCTCTGTGTGTGTTTGTCTCTCTGTGTGTGTGTATCTGTGTGTGTGTCTATCTGTGTGTGTCTATCTGTGTGTGTCTATCTATGTGTCTGTGTGTGTGTGTCTATCTGTGTGTGTGTCTATCTGTGTGTGTCTCTCTGTGTGTGTCTCTGTGTATCTGTGTGTGTCTCTGTGTGTGTCTCTCTGTGTGTGTCTCTGTGTGTGTCTCTGTGTGTGTCTCTGTATGTGTGTCTGGGTGTGTCTCTCTGTGTGTGTCTGGGTGTGTGTCTGGGTGTGTGTGTGTCTGTGTGTGTGTGTATCTCTGTGTGTGTCTGCGCGTGTCTCTGTGTGTGTCTCTGTGTGTGTCTCTGTGTGTGTCTGTGTGTATCTGTGTGTGTGTGTCTGTGTGTGCCTGCGTGTGTCTGTGTGTGTATTTGTGTGTGTGTATCTGTGTGCGTCTGTGTGTGTGTGTCTGTGTGTGTCTGTGTGTATCTGTGTGTATGTGTCTGTGTGTGTGTGTCTGTGTGTATGTGTGTGTGTGTCTGTGTGTATGTGTGTGTGTGTCTGTGTGTGTGTGTCTGTGTGTGTGTGTGTGTGTCTCTGTGTGTGTCTGTGTGTGTCTCTGTGTGTGTGTGTCTCTGTGTGTGTGTGTCTGTGTGTGTGTGTGTGTATCTGTGTGTATGTGTTTGTGTGTCTGTGTGTGTCTGTGTATCTGTGTGTGTCTGTGTGTGTATCTCTGTCTGTGTGTGTGTCTGTGTGTCTGTGTGTGTCTCTGTGTGTGTGTCTGTGTGTGTGTCTGTGTTTATGTGTGTCTGTGTGTGTGTCTGTGTGTGTGTGTCTGTGTGTGTGTCTGTGTGTGTGTGTCTGTGTGTGTGTGACTGTGTGTGTGTGTGTGTGTCTGTGTGTGTGTGACTGTGTGTGTGTAATGTGTGTGTCTGTGTGTGTGTGTGTAATGTGTGTGTCTGTGTGTGTGTATCTGTGTGTGTGACTGTGTGTGTCTATCTGTGTGTGTGTCTATCTGTGTGTGTCTGTGTGGCTGTGTGTGTGTCTGTGTCTCTGTGTGTGTCTGTGTGTCTGTGTGTGTGACTGTGTGTCTGTGTGTGTGACTGTGTGTGTGACTGTGTGTTTGTGTGTCTGTGTGTGTGTGACTGTGTGTGTGTAATGTGTGTGTCTGTGTGTGTGTGCGTAGAGCTGAACCGGAACCCAGTGGAAGGGTTCTCAGCAGGACTCATTGAGGATGAAGACATCTACCACTGGGAGGTGGTCATCATTGGTTCTCAAGACACCATCTAGTGGGTCACCAGCACACTCACCACCACGCTCACCACCACGCTCACCAGCACGCTCACCACCACACCATCACGAGCACCAGCACACTCACCACCACGCTCACCAGCACACTCACCACCACACTACCACACTCACCACCACGCTCACCACCACGCTCACCAGCACACCACCATGCTCACCACCACGCTCACCACCACGCTCACCACCACACTACCACACTCACCACCACACTCACCACCACGCTCACCAGCACACTCACCACCACGCTCACCAGCACGCTCACCAGCACGCTCACCAGCACACTCACCACCACGCTCACCACCACGCTCACCAGCACACTCACCACCACGCTCCCCGCCACGCTCACCACCACACTCACCACCACACTCACCACCACACTCACTACCACACTCACCACCACGCTCACCACCACGCGCTGTGTGGAAGCTACCTGGTCTGTCGCTCCGCACTAAGCTTCAGGTCTTCTCGGCCACGGTCATTCCCTCCCTTCTCTACGCTTGCGAAACGTGGACCCCCCTTATGGAACATCTTCGCCGGTTAGAAACATTTAGGCTGGTCCGCCTACGATCCATCCTGGGTTTAACCTGCAGGCTGGATTGTGTGAGGAGCTCACAAATCTGGGCAAGGTCCCATCGGTGAGCTCCTCCGGCAGGCAAGGCTGCGATGGCTGGGTCATGTAGCCCGCATGCCCAGCCACCGCATGCCGAAACAGCTTTTGTTCGGCCGGATCGAGGGGGCTAAGCGGGCGCGGCACGGGCTAGAGAAGAGATGGAGTGATGTGGTACAGGAGGACGTGGAGCTGAGTGGACTTGCCGATGACTGGTACCAGCGGTGTCAAGATCGGCCTCTGTGGAGGAGGCTCGTGAAGGATGCTACTGGGCAGTTGGAGGTAGTCGCCCTCCAACAACAACGGAGGGCGGAGGAGCGACGCTCAGAACAACGAGCGGAGCGCCGGGTGGCTAAAGCACAGCAGGTTGGCACAGTAGGGGGCACAGGTGGTGCATCAGCCAGTCATCTCGGTCAGTCGACCCGTGGCACCTGGGTCTGCCCCGTGACCTCCTGCCAGCGGGCGTTCGACACTTCACGTGGCCTCAGGGTGCACATAGCCTGGCACAAGCGTCGTGGTGACGTCACCGCCACTTAGTGGCGAATGGCGGTTGTTGTGTCACTGTGTGTGTGTGTCACTGGTGGTCGTGGTTACTTATGCCCCCACCGAAGATGAACATCCGTGGAGGGATGCAGGCAAAGCCGATGAGTCAGATGCCTTCTATGACCTCCTGTCACAGGTGCTGGCTAAAGTGGCCCCTCGGGATAGAGTCATCATGTTGGGTGACTTCAATGCCCGAGTTGGTCATGATACTGGCACCTGGTCTGGAGTGATTGGAGGGCATGGGCCAGATCAGCTCAATAACAACGGTAGGAGGCTGCTAGATTTTTGTGCAGCCCATGGGCTTGTAATTACCAACACGCTGTTCCGGCATCGGCGCATCCACACAACATCATGGATGCATGCCGGGTCCAAGCAAGAACATCTGCTGGACTACATAGTGACGGACCAGCGAATGCGAGCCCATGTCCTTGACACCAGGACCTACCGTGGAGCTGATCTGCCCTCTGACCATCGACTAGTCATCTGTAAGATGCGCCTGCCATTCTTCCACTCCGGTGGTGGGTGTACACCCAGGACCCCATTCCAACATAAAGTGGCCTGGTCTCAGTTATCTGATGAAAGTTGCAAGCGAGAATTTCATCATCGCTTGCGGCTGGGATTGGCATCGCCCCCGACTCCTGATGTCGAGGGTAAATGGGCGAGGTTTAGGACTGTGACTCATGCAGCTGCAATGGCTGATTTGGGTACACGGTCCAGACCTCCCCAGAGACCCTGGCTGACAGAGGAGGTGTTCAGGATGGTTGAGAAAAAGCGACAGGCCCACTGTCATCGGCTACAGAATCCCACGTGAGAGAATGAGGAGGCTTACCGCAGCCTTCGCTCGGAGGTTCGGAGAGCCGTGAGGCGCTGCAAGGATGAGTGGTGGTCGCGGGTTGCTGAGGAGATGGAGTCTGCCTCAGTGGCCCGTGATCACAAATCTCTATTTAACTCCATCAAAAAAGTAACCTGCAGCGCCACACCTATTACCATCATTAGGCGAAAAAACGGTGATCCAATCTCCGACCCCCAGGAACAGGTTCGCAGATTTGCTGAGCATTTCTGTGAGGTCCTGGGGGAGGGAAAATCCCTCAGCCAGGAAAACATCGTGGCACAAAGTGAGGATGACCCTGCTGAGGCTGCGGTGCCTCAAATATTGGAAGAAGTCACCCCCTGTGAGTGGCTGGCTGAGGTGCCATCTGCTGAGGAAGTATTGAAGGCGATCCGGAGTCTGAGACCAGGAAAGGCAGCGGGCAGAGATGATCTCCCAAGCGAAATGCTGAGGGAGGGTGGCGTTTGTGCACAGACTGCCCTATATGACATCATAACAACAGTCTGGACCACTGGACGGGTTCCGCAGGATTGGAAGGATGCCCTGGTGGTCCCCCTTTTTAAGAAGGGGGACCGCACAGACTGTAACAACTACAGGGGCATCTCACTCCTCAGTGTGCCGGGAAAGGTCCTGGCAAGGATTATTCAGCATCGCCTTGCCAGGCACGCTGAGGAGAGGCTTGCGGAGCCCCAATGCGGTTTCAGGAAAGGGCGGTCCTGCACAGATGCCATATTTTCTGTCCGTCTGCTACAGCAGAGGTGTAGGGAATTCCAACAAGACCTACATCTCTGCTTTATTGACCTGGTCAAGGCCTATGATACCATCAGTAGGCCTGGGCTCTGGGTCGTTCTTCATGCTTTTGGAGTACCTGACCCTCTGCTCACAATCATTAAGGACCTTCATGATGGTGAGCGGGCCCGGGTAAAACTACGTGGCCGGGAGTCAGAGCCATTCCCTGTACACCTTGGGGTGCGACAGGGATGTCCTCTGGCTCCCACATTATTTAACATCTATTTTGACCACGTAGTTCGTGAAGCCTTCAATAGCTGTACCGGGGGAATCTCCATATGGTACAGATATAATGGGAGGCTAATCGATGCCCGGGTGCGGTCAAGGGATGGCTCCCTATTGCTCAACCACGTTATGTATGCTGATGATTTGGTAATAGCTGCTCAGTCAGAGGAGGAGTTGGAGACGCTGCTGCTGAGACTGGAGCGTGCCACTAAGAGGTGGGGCCTTACCATCAGCCCCATCAAAACTAAGCACCTGCCTGGGTATTTTGTACCATCGGACACTCCACCCCCACAACTCCCAATCGGTGATGGGGCAGTTGTGGAGAGAGTGGAGAGTTTCCCATACCTGGGCAGTGTGCTTATGACTGGCTCCAGTTTAACAGCAGAGGTCTCACTCCGAATCAGTCGAGCGGCAATATCTTTTCATCGGTTGCGTAACGCTGTGTGGAAGCTACCTGGTCTGTCGCTCCGCACTAAGCTTCAGGTCTTCTCGGCCACGGTCATTCCCTCCCTTCTCTACGCTTGCGAAACGTGGACCCCCCTAATGGAACATCTTCGCCGGTTAGAAACATTTAGGCTGACCTGCCTACCATCCATCCTGGGTTTAACCAGACTGGATTGTGTGAGGAGCTCACAAATCCTTGAAAGATCTGGGCAGGGTCCCATCGGTGAGCTCCTCCGGCAGGCAAGGCTGCGATGGCTGGGTCATGTAGCCCGCATGCCCAGCCACCGCATGCCGAAACAGCTTTTGTTTGGCCGGATTGAGGGGGCTAAGCGGGCGCGGCACGGGCTAGAGAAGAGATGGAGTGATGTGGTACAGGAGGACGTGGAGCTGAGTGGACTTGCCGATGACTGGTACCAGCGGTGTCAAGATCGGCCTCTGTGGAGGAGGCTCGTGAAGGACGCTACTGGGCAGTTGGAGGCAGTCGCCCTCCAACAACAACGGAGGGCGGAGGAGCGACGCTCACAACAACGAGCGGAGCGCCGGGTGGCTAAAGCACCACCAGGTTTGCACAGTAGGGGGCACAGGTGGTGCATCAGCCAGTCATCTCAGTCAGTCGACCCGTGGCACCTGGATCTGCCCCGTGACCTCCTGCCAGCGGGCGTTCGACACTTCACGTGGCCTCAGGGTGCACATAGCCTGGCACAAGCGTCGTGGTGACGTCACCGCCACTTAGTGGCGAATGGCGGTTGTTGTTGTTGTTGTGTGTCTGTGTGTGTGTGACTGTGTGTGTGTGTGTGACTGTGTGTGTGTGTGACTGTGTGTGTGTGTGTGTCACTGTGTGTGTGTCACAGCGAGGGAGGGGTGTTCAAGGCCCACCTCACCTTCCCCAGGGACTATCCACTCAGGCCGCCCAAGCTGAGGTTCATCACAGACATCTGGCACCCAAATGGTGAGGAGCTCCTCACCCCACCCACTCACTCACCCACTCACTCACCCACTCACTCGCTCACCCACTCACCCACTCACTCACCTACTCACTCATTCACTCACCTACTCACTCACCCACTCACTCATTCACTCACCTACTCACTCACCTACTCACTCACTCACTTACCCACTCACTCAATCACCCACTCACTCACCCACCCACTCACCCACCCACTCACTCACTCACTCACCCACCCACTCACCCACTCACTCACCCACTCACTCACCCACTCACCTACTCACTCAATCACCCACTCACTCACTCACTCACCCACTCACTCAATCACCCACTCACTCACTCACCCACCCACTCACCCACTCACTCACCCACTCAATCACCCACTCACCCACCCACTCACCCACTCACTCACCCACTCACTCACTCACTTACCCACTCACTCAATCACCCACTCACTCACTCACCCACCCACTCACCCACTCACTCACCCACTCGCTCACCCACTCACCTACTCACTCATTCACTCACCTACTCACTCACTCACCCACTCACTCACCTACTCACCTACTCACTCATTCACTCACCTACTCACTCACCTACTCACTCACTCACCTACTCACTCACTCGCCCACTCACTCAACTCACCTACTCACTCACTCATTCACTCACCTACTCACTCACTCACCCACTCACTCACTCACCTACTCACTCACTTGCCCACTCACTCACTCACTCACCCACCCACTCACCCACTTACTCACTCACCCACCCACTCACCCACTCACTCACCCACCCACCCACCCACTCACTCACCCACCCACCCACTCACTCACCCACCCACTCACTCACTCACCCACCCACTCACTCACACACTCACTCACTCACCCACTCACTCACTCACTCACCCAGCCACTTACTCACCCACCCACTCACCCACCCACTCACTCACCCACCCCCCCACTCACTCACCCACTCTCCCACCCCCCCACCCACCCTCCCCCCACCCTCCCCCCACCCTCCCCCCACTAGTGGACAAGAGTGGCGAGGTCTGCATCTCCATCCTGCACGAACCTGGTGAGGACCGCTTTGGCTATGAGCAGCCAGGGGAGCGATGGCTTCCGATCCACACGGTGGAGACGATCCTCATATCCGTCATCTCCATGCTCGCCGACCCTAACGGGGACTCCCCGGCAAACGTGGACGCTGCCGTGAGTGGAGGGGGTCCCTGGGGGTTCCTGGGGGGTTCCTGGGGGTACCTGGGGGTACCTGGGGGGTCCCTGGGGGGTTCCTGGGGGGTTCTTGGGGGGTTCTTGGGGGTACCTGGGGGGTCTCTGGGGGGTCTCTGGGGGGTCCCTGGGGGTTCCTGGGGGTCTCTGGGGGGTCTCTGGGGGGTCTCTGGGGGGTCCCTGGGGGGTCTCTGGGGGTCACTGGGGGTTTCCTGGAGGTCTCTGGGGGGTACCTGGGGGGTACCTGGGGGTACCTGGGGGGTTCCTGGGGGGTACCTGGGGGTCTCTGGGGGGTCTCTGGGGGGTACCTGGGGGGTACCTGGGGGTACCTGGGGGGTTCCTGGGGGTTCCTGGGGGTCTCTGGGGAGTCTCTGGGGGGTCTCTGGGGGGTCTCTGGGGGGTCCCTGGGGGGTCTCTGGGGGTCACTGGGGGTTTCCTGGAGGTCTCTGGGGGGTACCTGGGGGGTACCTGGGGGTACCTGGGGGGTTCCTGGGGGGTACCTGGGGGTCTCTGGGGGGTCTCTGGGGGGTACCTGGGGGGTACCTGGGGGGTACCTGGGGGTACCTGGGGGGTTCCTGGGGGGTTCCTGGGGGTACCTGGGGGTACCTGGGGGGTTCCTGGGGGGTACCTGGGGGTCTCTGGGGGGTCCCTGGGGGGTTCCTGGGGGGTTCTTGGGGGTACCTGGGGGGTCTCTGGGGGGTCTCTGGGGGGTCCCTGGGGGTTCCTGGGGGTCTCTGGGGGGTCTCTGGGGGGTCTCTGGGGGGTCCCTGGGGGGTCTCTGGGGGTCACTGGGGGTTTCCTGGAGGTCTCTGGGGGGTACCTGGGGGGTACCTGGGGGTACCTGGGGGGTTCCTGGGGGGTACCTGGGGGTCTCTGGAGGGTCTCTGGGGGGTACCTGGGGGGTACCTGGGGGTACCTGGGGGGTTCCTGGGGGGTACCTGGGGGTCTCTGGGGGGTCACTGGGGAGTTCCTGGGGGGTTCCTGGGGGTACCTGGGGGGTCTCTGGGGGGTTCCTGGGGGGTTCCTGGGGGGTACCTGGGGGGTACCTGGGGGGTACCTGGGGGTCCCTGGGGGGTCCCTGGGGGGTACCTGGGGGGTACCTGGGGGGTCCCTGGGGGGTTCCTGGGGGTCCTTGGGGGATCTTTGTCTCTGTGTGTGTAGGTGCTGCTACTCGCTACTAACAGCACTTGCCCCTCCAGCTTGCTAGAGGCTACCTGGGGGATCTTTGTGTGTGTGTGTGTAGGTGCTGCTACTCGCTACTAACAGCACTTGCCCCTACAGCTTGCTAGAGGCTACCTGGGGGATCTTTGTGTGTGTGTGTAGGTGCTGCTACTCGCTACTAACAGCACTTGCCCCTCCAGCTTGCTAGAGGCTACCTGGGGGATCTTTGTGTGTGTGTAGGTGCTGCTACTCGCTACTAACAGCACTTGCCCCTCCAGCTTGCTAGAGGCTACCTGGGGGATCTTTGTCTGTCTGACAGCACTTGCCCCTCCAGCTTGCTAGAGGCTACCTGGGGGATCTTTGTCTGTGTCTCTGTGGAGCAGAAGGAGTGGAGGGATGACCCCAATGGAGAGTTCAAGCGGAAGGTGACGAAGTGTGTGAGGAGAAGTCAGGAAACAGCATTCGAGTAGCTCACTAACACACTCACACACACACCTACACACTCACTAACACACTCACTCACACACTCACTCACTAACACACTCACTCACACACCTACACACTCACTAACACACTCACTCACTAACACACTCACTAACACACTCACTCACACACTCACTCACTAACACACTCACTCACACACACACTCACTAACACACTCACTAACACTCACTCAGACACTCACTAACACACTCACACACACACTCACACACTCACTAACACACTCACTCACACACTCACTCACACACTCACTCACACACTCACTCACTAACACACTCACTCACTAACACACTCACACACTCACTCACTCACACACTCACTCACTCACTAACACACCTACACACTCACTAACACACTCACTCACACACCTACACACTCACTAACACACTCACTCACACACCTACACACTCACTAACACACTCACTAACACACCTACACACTCACTCACTAACACACTCACACACTCACTAACACACTCACTAACACACCTACACACTCACTAACACACTCACACACTCACTCACTAACACACTCACTCACACACTCACTAACACACTCACACACCTACACACTCACTCACTCACTAACACACTCACTCACACACCTACACACTCACTGACACACTCACTAACACACTCACACACTCACACACTCACTAACACACCTACACACTCACTAACACACTCACTAACACACCTACACACACACTCACTCACTAACACACTCACTCACACACTCACTCACTCACTAACACACCTACACACTCACTAACACACTCACTCACTAACACACTCACTAACACACACACACACACTCACTCACACACCTACACACTCAATAACACACTCACTCACTAACACACTCACTAACACACTCACTAACACACTCACTAACACACTCACTCACACACTCACTCACTCACTAACACACTCACTCACACACCTACACACTCACTAACACACTCACTCACTAACACACCTACACACTCACTAACACACACACACACACTCACTCACACACCTACACACTCACTAACACACTCACTCACTAACACACTCACTCACACACTCACTAACACACTCACTAACACACTCACTAACACACTCACTCACACACTCACTCACTCACTAACACACTCACTCACACACCTACACACTCACTAACACACTCACTCACTAACACACTCACTAACACACACACACACACTCACTCACACACCTACACACTCACTAACACACTCACACACTCACTAACACACTCACTCACTCACTAACACACTCACTCACACACTCACACACTCACTAACACACTCACTCACACACCTACACACTCACTAACACACTCACTAACACACTCACACACTCACTAACACACTCACTCACACACTCACACACTCACTAACACACTCACTCACACACTCACTAACACACTCACTCACTCACACACTCACTAACACACTCACTCACACACTCACTCACACACTCACACACCCACTAACACACTCACTAACACACTCACTCACACACTCACACACTCACTAACACACTCACTAACACACTCACACACTCACTAACACACTCACTCACACACTCACTCACTAACACACTCACACACACACTCACACACACACTCACTAACACACTCACTAACACACTCACTAACACACTCACTAACACACTCACTCACTAACACACTCACTCACACACCTACACACTCACTAACACACTCACTAACACACTCACTAACACACTCACTCACACACTCACTCACACACTCACTCACACACTCACTCACACACTCACTCACACACTCACTCACTAACACATTCACTCACACACCTACACACTCACTAACACACTCACTCACTAACACACTCACACACACACACTCACTAACACACTCACTCACTAACACACCTACACACTCACACACTCACACACACACTCACTCACTAACACACTCACTCACTAACACACTCACTCACACACCTACACACTCACTAACACACTCACTAACACACACACACTCACTCACTCACTAACACACCTACACACTCACTAACACACTCACTCACACACCTACACACTCACTCACTAACACACCTACACACTCACTCACACACTCACTAACACACTCACTAACACACTCACTCACACACTCACTCACACACTCACTAACACACTCACTAACACACTCACACACTCACTAACACACTCACTCACTCACACACCTACACACTCACTAACACACTCACACACACACTCACTCAGACACTCACTAACACACTCACTCACTAACACACTCACTCACTAACACACTCACTCACACACTCACTCACTAACACACTCACTAACACACTCACTAACACACTCACACACTCACTCACTAACACACTCACTCACACACTCACTCACACACCTACACACTCACTCACTCACACACTCACTCACACACCTACACACTCACTAACACACTAACACACTCACACACTCACACACCTACACACTCACTAACACACTCACTAACACACTCACACACTCACTCACTCACTAACACACTCACTAACACACTCACTAACACACTCACTAACACACTCACACACTCACTAACACACTCACTCACTAACACACTCACTAACACACTCACACACACACTAACACACTCACTCACACACTCACTAACACACTCACACACTCACTAACACACTCACTAACACACCTACACACTCACTAACACACTCACTAACACACTCACTCACACACCTACACACTCACTCACTAACACACTCACTCACTAACACACTCACTCACACACTCACTCACTAACACACTCACTAACACACTCACTAACACACTCACACACTCACTCACTAACACACTCACTCACACACTCACTCACACACCTACACACTCACTCACTCACACACTCACTCACACACCTACACACTCACTAACACACTCACTAACACACTCACACACTCACACACCTACACACTCACTAACACACTCACTAACACACTCACACACTCACTCACTCACTCACTAACACACTCACTAACACACTCACTAACACACTCACACACTCACTAACACACTCACTCACTAACACACTCACTAACACACTCACACACACACTAACACACTCACTCACACACTCACTAACACACTCACACACTCACTAACACACTCACTAACACACCTACACACTCACTAACTTACACACTCACTCACTAACACACTCACTAACACACTCACTCACACACTCACTAACACACTCACTCACACACTCACACACTCACTCACTAACACACTCACACACTCACACACTCACTCACTAACACACCTACACACTCACTAAAACACACTCACTAACACACTCACTCACACACTCACTAACACACTCACTAACACACTCACTCACACACTCACTAACACACTCACTCACACACTCACTCACTCACCCACACACTCACTCACTCACCCACACACTCACTCACTCACTCACCCACTCACCCACCCACTCACCTACCCACTCACTCACCAACTCACTCACCCACACACTCACTCACCCACACACTCACTCACTGACTCACCCACTCACTCACCCACCCACTCACACACCCACCCACTCACCTACCCACTCACTCACCCACTCACCCACACACTCACTCACCCACTCACCCACCCACTCACCCACCTACTCACTCACCCACCCACCCACTCACTCACCCACTCACCCACCTACTCACTCACCCACTCATCCACACACTCACTCACCCACTCACTCACCCACTCCCTCATCCACCCACTCAATCACCCACTCACTCACCCACCCACTCACCCACTCACACACTCACCCACTCACCCACTCACACACCCACCCACTCACCTACCCACTCACACACCCGCTCACCCACTCACCCACTCACCCACACACTCACTCACCCACCCACTCACCCACCCACCCACTCACCCACTCACTCACTCACCCACTCATCCACCCACTCACCCGCTCACCCACACGCTCACCCACTCACCCACTCACTCACTCACTCACCCACTCACTCACCCACTCTCACCCACTCTCACCCACTCACTCACCCACACGCTCACCCACTCACCCACTCACCCACTCACTCACACACTCACTCACCCACTCACCCACTCACCCACTCACTCACCCACACACTCACCCACTCACTCACCCACTCTCACCCACTCACCCACCTACCCATTCACTCACCCCTCCACCACCCCAGAGCTCCGCCCCCTGCACAACTGTGACGTCACAATCAGTCGTCACCATGGAGACGACGATGACGACATCGATGGTGGTGATGTTAACACTGACGCCGACGATGATGTCAATAATATTGACGATGTTAATATCGATGATGTCAATAATATTGACGATGTTAATATCGATAATGATGTCAATAATGTTGACGATGTTAATATCGATGATGATGATGTTGACGATGTTAATATCGATAATGACTTTGATGATGTCGATGGTTATGTTAATAATGATTTTAATTATGTTAATGCTGATGTTAATGATTATGTTAATGACGATGTTGACGATGATGATGATGTTGACGATGATGATGATGACGATGATGATGTTGACGATGATGATGATGACGATGATGACGATGTTGATGATGATGACGATGTTGATGATGACGATGTTGATGACGATGTTCATGCCGTGGTGACATCAGTGCCACGTGGTGGTGGTGGTGGTGGGGTTAGTGGGGGTGGTGGTGGGGGTGGTGGTGATGGTGGTTGTTGTGGTGGTGATGGTTGTGGTGGGGGTGGTGGTGGTGGTGGTGGTGGTGGCGGGGGTGGTGGTGGTGGGGCTGGTGGGGTTGGTGGTGGTGGGGTGGTGGTGGGGTTAGTGGTGGTGGTGGTGGTGGTTGTGGTGGTGGTGGTTGTGGTGGGGGTGGTTATGGTGGTAGTGGTGGTGGTGGTGGTTGTGGTGGTGGTGGGAGTGGGGGTGGTGGTGGTGGGGTTGGTGGTGGTTGTGGTGGTTGTGGTGGTGGTGGTGGTGGTGGCAGGATCCCCGTGGTTGTGACGTCGCGTTATTTAAATTAAACATTGCGTAAGAACCCGTGACGTCACAGTGCCTCTCTTTGTGACGTCAGCCAGCAGGACGATTTGGTGAGTGAGGTGGAGAGTGGGTGAGTGAGTTGGTGAGTGAGGTGGTGAGTGGGTGAGTGAGTGGGTGAGTGAGTTGGTGAGTGAGGTGGTGAGTGAGCTGGTGAGTGAGGTGGTGAGTGAATTGGTGAGTGAGGTGGTGAGTGGGTGATTGAGCTGGTGAGTGAGTTGGTGAGTGAGTTGGTGGATGAGTAGGTGAGTGAGGTGGAGAGTGGGTGAGTGGGTGGGTGGGTGAGTGAGTTGGTGAGTGAGGTGGTGAGTGGGTGAGTGAGTGGGTGGGTGAGTGAGTTGGTGAGTGGTGTTGAGTGGGTGAGTTGGTGAGTGAGTGAGGTGGTGAGTAGGTGAGTGAGTTGGTGAGTGAGTTGGTGGGTGAGTTGGTGGGTGAGGTGGTGAGTGGGTGAGTGAGTGGGTGAGTGAGCTGGTGAGTGAGATGGTTGGTGAGTGAGGTGGTTGGTGAGTGAGTGGGTGAGTGAGTTGGTGAGTGAGGTGGTGAGTGGGTGAGTGAGTGGGTGAGTGAGGTGGTGATTGAGCTGGTGAGTGAGGCGGTGAGTGAATTGGTGAGTGAGCTGGTGAGTGAGTGGGTGAGTGAGGTGGTGATTGAGCTGGTGAGTGAGGTGGTGAGTGAGTTGGTGAGTGAGTTGGTGGGTGAGTAGGTGGGTGAGGTGGTGAGTGGGTGAGTGAGTGGGTGGGTGAGTGAGGTGGTGATTGAGCTGGTGAGTGAGGTGGTGAGTGATTTGGTGAGTGAGGTGGTGAGTGGATAAGTGAGTTGGTGAGTGAGGTGGTGAGTGGGTGAGTTGGTGAGTGAGTAGGTGAGTGAGTGGGTGAGTGAGGTGGTGAGTAGGTGGGTAAGTGAGTTGGTGAGTGAGGTTGTGAGTGAGGTGGTGAGTGGGTGGGTGAGCGAGTAGGTGAGTGAGTGTGTGAGTGAGGTGGTGAGTGAGGTGGTGAGTGAGTGGGTGAGTGAGTAGGTGGGTGAGTGAGTGGGTGAGTGAGGTGGTGAGTGGGTGAGTGAGTAGGTGGTGAGTGAGTGAGTTGGTAAGTAGGTGAGTGAGGTGTTGAGTGGGTGAGTGAGGTGGTGAGTGAGTTGGTGAGTGAGGAGGTGAGTGGCTGAGTGAGTTTGTGAGTGAGTGGATGGGCGGGTGAGTTGGTGAGTGAGGTGATGAGTGGGTGAGTTGGTGAGTGAGGTGGTGAGTGGGTGAGTAGGTGAGTGAGGTGGTGAGTGAGTAGGTGGGTAAGTGAGTTGCTGAGTGGGTGAGTTGGTGAGTGAGGTGGTGAGTGGGTGGGCGGGTGAGTGAGTGAGTTGGTGAGTGGGTGAGTTGGTGAGTGAGTGGGTGAGTTGATGAGTGAGTGGGTGGGCGGGTGAGTTGGTGAGTGAGTTGGTGAGTTGGTGAGTAAGTGGGTGGGCGGGCGAGTTGGTGAGTGAGTTGGTGAGTGAGTGGGTGGGCGGGCGAGTTTGTGAGTGAGCGAGTTGGTGGGCGGGTGAGTTGGTGAGTGAGTTGGTGAGTGGGTGGGTGGGTGGGCGGGCGAGTTGGTGAGTGGGTGGGTGAGTGGGTTAGTGGAATGAGGGAGTGTGTGAGTCTGTGTGAGTCTGTGTGTGTGTGAGTCTGTGTGTGGGTCTTCTCGGCCACGGTCATTCCCTCCCTTCTCTACGCTTGCGAAACGTGGACCCCCCTAATGGAACATCTTCGCCGGTTAGAAACATTTAGGCTAGCCTGCCTACGATCCATCCTGGGTTTAACCAGCAGGCTGGATTGTGTGAGGAGCTCACAAATCCTTGAAAGATCTGGGCAAGGTCCCATCGGCGAGCTCCTCCGGCGGGCAAGGCTGCGATGGCTGGGTCACGTAGCCCGCATGCCCAGCCACCGCATGCCCCAAACAGCTTTTGTTCGGCCGGATCGAGGGGGCTAAACGGGCGCGGCACGAGCTAGAGAAGAGATGGAGTGACGTGGTACAGGAGGCACGAGCTAGAGAAGAGATGGAGTGACGTGGTACAGGAGGCATGGGCTAGAGAAGAGATGGAGTGACGTGGTACAGGAGGCACGGGCTAGAGAAAAGATGGAGTGACGTGGTACAGGAGGCACGGGGCTAGAGAAGAGATGGAGTGATGTGGTACAGGAGGCACGGGGCCAGAGAAGAGATGGAGTGACGTGGTACAGGAGGCACGGGCTAGAGAAGAGATGGAGTGACGTGGTACAGGAGGCACGGGTTAGAGAAGAGATGGAGTGACGTGGTACAGGAGGCACGGGGCTAGAGAAGAGATGGAGTGACGTGGTACAGGAGGCACGAGCTAGAGAAGAGATGGAGTGACGTGGTACAGGAGGCACGGGGCTAGAGAAGAGATGGAGTGACGTGGTACAGGAGGCACGGGGCTAGAGAAGAGATGGAGTGACGTGGTACAGGAGGCACGGGCTAGAGAAGAGATGGAGTGACGTGGTACAGGAGGCACGAGCTAGAGAAGAGATGGAGTGACGTGGTACAGGAGGCACGGGCTAGAGAAGAGATGGAGTGACGTGGTACAGGAGGCACGGGGCTAGAGAAGAGATGGAGTGACGTGGTACAGGAGGCACGGGCTAGAGAAGAGATGGAGTGACGTGGTACAGGAGGCACGGGGCTAGAGAAGAGATGGAGTGACGTGGTACAGGAGGCACGGGGCTAGAGAAGAGATGGAGTGACGTGGTACAGGAGGCACGGGGCTAGAGAAGAGATGGAGTGACGTGGTACAGGAGGCACGGGGCTAGAGAAGAGATGGAGTGACGTGGTACAGGAGGCACGGGGCTAGAGAAGAGATGGAGTGACGTGGTACAGGAGGCACGGGGCTAGAGAAGAGATGGAGTGACGTGGTACAGGAGGCACGGGCTAGAGAAGAGATGGAGTGACGTGGTACAGGAGGCACGGGGCTAGAGAAGAGATGGAGTGACGTGGTACAGGAGGCACGGGCTAGAGAAGAGATGGAGTGACGTGGTACAGGAGGCACGAGCTAGAGAAGAGATGGAGTGACGTGGTACAGGAGGCACGGGGCTACAGAAGAGATGGAGTGACGTGGTACAGGAGGCACGGGGCTAGAGAAGAGATGGAGTGACGTGGTACAGGAGGCACGAGCTAGAGAAGAGATGGAGTGACGTGGTACAGGAGGCACGGGCTAGAGAAGAGATGGAGTGACGTGGTACAGGAGGCACGGGGCTAGAGAAGAGATGGAGTGACGTGGTACAGGAGGCACGGGGCTAGAGAAGAGATGGAGTGACGTGGTACAGGAGGCACGGGGCTAGAGAAGAGATGGAGTGACGTGGTACAGGAGGCACGGGGCTAGAGAAGAGATGGAGTGACGTGGTACAGGAGGACGTGGAGCTGAGTGGACTTGCCGATGACTGAACCTTTCGTTAATGCAATGATTCATGCTCTTTCGACGTTTCGGAGGCAACACCCAGCCTCCGCCTTCAGGTTGGAAAAAGTCGCGGCAAAAAAAAAATCTCTGCATCGCAGGGCAACGTTTATGCACGGAAAAAAACACAAAATCGAACGCCTCTGAACTCGCGAATTTAAAAGCGAAGAGAGGGATGATGATGATGCATCGTCATCCTCTCTCGGCCAACAAGGGGCAATGTCACTGTTATCATCGATACAAAAAAAAACCACTCGTACAACATCAACAACATCAACAACAACAACAACATCATCAACAACAACAACAACATCATCATCCCGGACCTACTCAAAACGGTGGGAGTTTGCTCAAACATTCAAAGTGACCCCACTAACGGCCTAACGATTTTAAAAAATAACCAACAAGATCGTCACAAATTTTTATTTAAAGCTTTCGTGACTGCAGTAATTCATATTCTTAGTTTTTTCGGTAAAGTCACCACGTTGAAGAGAAACAACAAAATAATAAAATATATATAAAACAATAAAAAATTTCTCACGACTTTTCGACCATAAGTCAAACGGTCGAAACGTCGTGAGAATTTTTTTATTGTTTTATATATTTTATTATTTTGTTGTTTCTCTTCAACGTGACTTTACCGAAAAAACTAAGAATATGATCGTCACAGGTTCGACTTGGCTAATGGAACCAACCGAACGGTCCCTACCCTGAAATCCCTCGGCCGGCAAGAACCTCCCAGATTCTGTGGCCCTTCTCAAGGTCCGTTAAAGGAGGTTACCCCCCACTAGGCTCTAGATTTGAAGCTTTCCGTGAACGCAAGGATCCACACTCATCCGTTCTACTGGGTAAAGTCACGTAGCAGGTTAAACAAAAAAAAATTAATGACAAAAAATCACGACGTTTCGGCCACAACACAAGTGGCCTCCGTCAGGTGAAGGGACAAATACAAAATTCAAGCGCTGGTTAGTCCTCCTTTAAGCTGTGAGTGGTTAAACAGAATGAAGAAAAAAAACCGCCTTGACAAAGGAATTGGCATAAAAATGTAAATCCTGTGCGAGC
>NW_022639186.1:52500-99509 GCF_010993605.1 Petromyzon marinus
AGCGCCTTGACAAAGGAATTAGCATATCATTTAGCATTGAAATGGCTGAGTTATTAGCTTGTGACTGGTCACAGAAATAGTTATGTTAAAAGTTAAAGCATACACACCCGCAGAGGCACCCCTTGACAATGGAATTAGCATAGAATTTAGCATTGAAATAGCTAAGTTAAGGCATACACATCCGCTGAGGCACCCCTTGACAATGGAATTAGCATAGAATTTAGCATTGAGATAGCTGAGTGATTAGCTTGTACCTGCTCACAGAAATAGCTACGTTAAAGTCAGAGCATACACATTCACCGAGGCACTTAGTACAAATCAAACAGGAGAATTTAGCATTGAATAATTTTATTGTTTTATATTTTTATTATTTTATTGTTTCCCTTCTACGTGGTGGTGACTTTACCGGAAGAACCAAGAATAATAATTTTATTGTTTTATATTTTTATTATTTTATTGGTTTATATTTTTAATAATTTTATTGTTTTATGTTTTTATTATTTTATTGTTTTATATTTTTATTATTTTATTGTTTTATATTTTTATTATTTTATTGTTTTATATTTTTATTATTTTATTGTTTTATATTTTTATTGTTTTATATTTTTATAATTTTATTATTTTATATTCTAATTGTTTTATATTTTTATAATTTTATTATTTTATATTTTAATTGTTTATTGTTTTATATTTTTATAATTTTATTGTTTTATATTTTTATAATTTTATTATTTTATATTTTAATTGTTTAATTGTTTTATATTTTTATAATTTTATTGTTTTATATTTTAATTGTTTTATATTTTTATAATTTTATTATTTTATATTTTAATTGTTTTATTGTTTTCACACCTGATGACCGTTTGTTTTGTGGTCGAAACGTCGTGAGAATTTTTATATGTTTTATATTTATATATTATTATTTTATTGTTTCCCTTCAACGTGGTGACTTTACAGAAAGAGCTAAGAATATACACACACACAGAGTCACTTTAAGATGTTTTTTTCTTGTTGGCGTTTTTAGTTTTTGTTGTTGTTGCTGTTGCAGCCGATTCAAGAGAGCCGAATGGCTCACGGGGGGGGGGGGCTACACCCCAAAATGAACAAAACTCAAAGCTGAACCGGATTTAAAATCTCGTGTGAACCTGATTTAAGATCTCGTGTGAACCCGATTTAAAATCTGGTGTGTCTCAGAGCCCGTCACGTGATGCAGCTATCTTGGCTGTGACTGTTCCACCCGAAGACGGAGGCTTGGTGTTGCCTGCGAAACGTCGTTTTTTACATTTTAGTTGTGGTTTATTTATTATTATTATTTTATTCTGCCCTACGTGACTTTACCGAGCAAAAAAAAACCGCACAGAGTATGAAGCTTTTGTTCTAGCCGGATCGAGGGGGCTAAGCGGGCTAGAGAAGAGATGGAGTGATGTGGTACAGGAGGCACGGGCTAGAGAAGAGATGGAGTGACGTGGTACAGGAGGCACGGGCTAGAGAAGAGATGGAGTGACGTGGTACAGGAGGCACGGGCTAGAGAAGAGATGGAGTGACGTGGTACAGGAGGCACGAGCTAGAGAAGAGATGGAGTGATGTGGTACAGGAGGACGTGGAGCTGAGTGGACTTGCCGATGACTGGTACCAGCGGTGTCAAGATCGGCCTCTGTGGAGGAGGCTCGTGAAGGACGCTACTGGGCAGTTGGAGGCAGTCGCCCTCCAACAACAACGGAGGGCGGAGGAGCGACGCTCACAACAACGAGCGGAGCGCCGGGTGGCTAAAGCACAGCAGGTTGGCACAGTAGGGGGCACAGGTGGTGCATCAACCAGTCATCTCAGTCAGTCGACCCGTGGCACCTGGGTCTGCCCCGTGACCTCCTGCCAGCGGGCGTTCGACACTTCACGTGGCCTCAAGGTGCACATAGCCTGGCACAAGCGTCGTGGTGACGTCACCGCCACTTAGTGGCGATTGGCGGTTGTTGTTGTTGTTGTGTGTGTTAGTGAGTGTGTGAGTGAGTGTGTGAGTGTGTGTGAGTGAGTCTGTGTGTGAGTGAGTGTGTGAGTGAGTGTGTTAGTGAGTGAGTGTGTGAGTGAGTGAGTGGGTGAGTGAGTGAGTGATTATCTCAGCCTCAAATGAGTACCTGGTGCGGTGTGTAGTAAACATTGCCACTGGGGAGACAAAGGCGGCCGGGCGTGGTGCTGGCCATCCACCCCCTCGTGTGCCGTGCCGGCCTTCATAGGTGCTCGCTAACAGCACTTTCCCCAAAAGCCTGCTAGACGCTACCTGGGGGATCTTTGTCTTTGTGTGTAGATGTTGCTACTCGCTACTAACAGCACTTGCCTCTACAGCCCTGCTAGAGGCTACCTGGGGGATCTTTGTCTGTGTGTGTGTGTAGGTGCTGCTACTCGCTACTAACAGCACTTGCCCCTACAGCCCTGCTAGAGGCTACCTGGGGGATCTTTGTGCGTGTAGGTGCTGCTACTCGCTACTCACAGCACTTGCCCCTACAGCCTGCTAGAGGCTACCTGGGGGATCTTTGTCTGTGTGTGTAGGTGCTGCTACTCACTACTAACAGCACTTGCCCCTACAGCCTGCTAGAGGCTACCTGGGGGATCTTTGTCTGTGTGTGTAGGTGCTGCTACTCGCTACTAACAGCACTTGCCCCTACAGCCCTGCTAGAGGCTACCTGGGGGATCTTTGTGCGTGTAGGTGCTGCTACTCGCTACTCACAGCACTTGCCCCTACAGCCTGCTAGAGGCTACCTGGGGGATCTTTGTCTGTGTGTGTAGGTGCTGCTACTCACTACTAACAGCACTTGCCCCTACAGCCTGCTAGAGGCTACCTGGGGGATCTTTGTCTGTGTGTGCAGGTGCTGCTATTCGCTACTAACAGCACTTGCCCCTACAGCCTGCTAGAGGCTACCTGGGGGATCTTTGCCTGTGTGTGTTGGTGCTGCTACTCGCTACTAACAGCACTTGCCCCTACAGCCTGCTAGAGGCTACCTGGGGGATCTTTGTCTGTGTGTGTGTAGGTGCTGCTACTCGCTACTAACTACACTCGCCCCTACAGCCCTGCTAGAGGCTACCTGGGGGATCTTTCTCTGTGTGTGTAGGTGCTGCTACTCGCTACTCACTACAGCACTTGCCCCTACAGCCTGCTAGAGGCTACCTGGGGGATCTTTCTCTGTGTGTGTAGGTGCTGCTATTCGCTACTAACAGCACTTGCCCCTACAGCCTGCTAGAGGCTACCTGGGGGATCTTTGTCTGTGTGTGTGTAGGTGCTGCTACTCGCTACTAACTACAGCAGTTGCCCCTACAGCCTGCTAGAGGCTACCTGGGGGATCTTTGTCTGTGTGTGTGTAGGTGCTGCTACTCGCTACTAACAGCACTTGCCCCTACAGCCCGCTAGAGGCTACCTGGGGGATCTTTGTCTGTGTGTGTAGGTGCTGCTACTCGCTACTAACAGCACTTGCCCCTACAGCCCTGCTAGAGGCTACCTGGGGGATCTTTGTCTGTGGCCGTGCGCGCGTTAACGTCCACTCAGCCCGAACGGAGTTAGCGCCAACCATTTATTTATTTATTTTTGTAAATAACGTCGCGATTGAGACCCCCAACACTGGAACCGGGGCTTGGGATTGCCGCAACCGGAGTTGCGTGCAACTTCCAGTTGCGTGCAACTTCGGTCTCGGCAAAACCGAGGTTGCGTGCAACTTGTTGCAGCCGAGCTGCGAGCAGACATCCACATTCTTAAGCGGGTTCGCTTGCAAGCAACCCAGATTGCGCGTCTGTTGCATGCAACCCAGTTGCAGGCAACTCAGTTGCAGGCAACTCAGTTGCAGGCAACTCAGTTGCAGGCAACTCAGTTGCAGGCAACCCAGTTGCAGGCAACCCAGTTGCAGGCAACTCAGTTGCACGCAACTCAGTTGCACGCAAACCCAGTTGCAGGCAACTCAGTTTCAGGCAACCCAGTTGCAGGCAACTCAGTTGCAGGCAACTCAGTTGCAGGCAACTCAGTTGCAGGCAACTCAGTTGCACGCAACTCAGTTGCAGGCAACTCAGTTGCAGGCAACTCAGTTGCAGGCAACTCAGTTGCAGGCAACTCAGTTGCAGGCAACTCAGTTGCAGGCAACTCAAACCAAGGTCTCGCGTGGGGGTTTCAGTTTAGCATTCTGTAAACAATTCACAAGATAAAAATTATCATGCATAACATAGTGAGTGTGTGTGTAGGTGTGTATAACATAGTGAGTGTGTGTAGGTGTGTATAACATAGTGAGTGTGTGTAGGTGTGTATAACATAGTGAGTGTGTGTAGGTGTGTATAACATAGTGTGTGTGTGTAGGTGTGTATAACATAGTGTGTGTAGGTGTGTATAACATAGTGTGTGTAGGTGTGTATAACATAGTGTGTGTAGGTGTGTAGGTGTGTATAACATAGTGAGTGTGTGTAGGTGTGTATAACATAGTGTGTGTAGGTGTGTATAACATAGTGAGTGTGTGTAGGTGTGTATAACATAGTGAGTGTGTGTAGGTGTGTATAACATAGTGAGTGTGTGTAGGTGTGTATAACATAGTGTGTGTAGGTGTGTATAACATAGTGAGTGTGTGTAGGTGTGTATAACATAGTGTGTGTAGGTGTGTATAACATAGTGAGTGTGTGTAGGTGTGTATAACATAGTGAGTGTGTGTAAGTGTGTATAACATGGTGAGTGTGTGTAGGTGTGTATAACATAGTGAGTGTGTGTAGGTGTGTATAACATAGTGAGTGTGTGTAGGTGTGTAGGTGTGTATAACATAGTGAGTGTGTGTAGGTGTGTATAACATAGTGAGTGTGTGTAGGTGTGTATAACATAGTGAGTGTGTGTAGGTGTGTAGGTGTGTATAACATAGTGAGTGTGTGTAGGTGTGTATAACACAGTGAGTGTGTGTAGGTGTGTATAACATAGTGAGTGTGTGTGTATAACATAGTGAGTGTGTGTAGGTGTATAACATAGTGAGTGTGTGTAGGTGTGTATAACAAAGTGAGTGTGTGTAGGTGTGTATAACATAGTGTGTGTAGGTGTCTATAACATAGTGAGTGTGTGTAGGTGTGTATAACATAGTGAGTGTGTGTAGGTGTGCATAACATAGTGTGTGTAGGTGTGTATAACATAGTGTGTGTGTAGGTGTGTATAACATAGTGAGTGTGTGTAGGTGTGTATAACAGAGTGAGTGTGTGTAGGTGTGTATAACATAGTGTGTGTAGGTGTGTATAACATAGTGAGTGTGTGTAGGTGTGTATAACATAGTGAGTGTGTGTAGGTGTGTATAACATAGTGTGTGTAGGTGTGTAGGTGTGTCTAACATAGTGAGTGTGTGTAGGTGTGTATAACATAGTGAGTGTGTGTAGGTGTGTATAACATAGTGAGTGTGTGTAGGTGTGTAGGTGTGTATAACATAGTGAGTGTGTGTAGGTGTGTATAACACAGTGAGTGTGTGTAGGTGTGTATAACATAGTGAGTGTGTGTGTGTATAACATAGTGAGTGTGTGTAGGTGTATAACATAGTGAGTGTGTGTAGGTGTGTATAACATAGTGTGTGTAGGTGTGTATAACATAGTGAGTGTGTGTAGGTGTGTATAACATAGTGAGTGTGTGTAGGTGTGCATAACATAGTGTGTGTAGGTGTGTATAACATAGTGTGTGTGTAGGTGTGTATAACATAGTGAGTGTGTGTAGGTGTGTATAACAGAGTGAGTGTGTGTAGGTGTGTATAACATAGTGTGTGTAGGTGTGTATAACATAGTGAGTGTGTGTAGGTGTGTATAACATAGTGAGTGTGTGTAGGTGTGTATAACATAGTGTGTGTAGGTGTGTATAACATAGTGAGTGTATGTAGGTGTGTATGTGTGGGTGAGTGTGAGTAGGTGTGTATAACATAGTAAGTGTGTAGGTGTGTAGGTGTGGGTGAGTGTGTGTGTGTATAACATAGTGTGAGTGTCTGCAGGTGTGTAGGTGTGTGTGAGTGTGTAGGTGTGTGTGAGTGTCTGTAAAATAATATGTGTGTGTGTGTAGGTGTGTGTGGGTGAGTGTGTATAACATAGTGAGTGAGTGTGTGTGTAAAATAGTGAGTGTGTGAGTGGGTGAGTGTTTGTATAACATAGTGAGTGTGTATAACATAGTGAGTGTGTGAGTGGGTGAGTGTGTATAACATAGTGAGTGTGTGTGTGTTTAACAGTGAGTGTGTGAGTGTGTGTAGGTGTGGGTGAGTGTGTATAACATAGTGAGTGTGTGAGTGTGTGTGAGTGTGTGTGTCAGTGTGTGCGTATCAATGTGGGTGTGTCAGTGCGTGTGTGTATCAATGTGTGTGTGTGTCAGTGTGTGTGTGTGTGTCAGTGTGTGTGTGTGTGTCAGTGTTTGTGTGTGTGTCAGTGTGTGTGTGTCAGTGTGTGTCAGTGTGTGGGTGTCAGTGTGTGTGTGTGTCTTTGTTTGTGTGTGTCAGTGTGTGTGTGTCAGTGTGTGTGTGTCAGTGTGTGTGTGTGTGTCAGTGTGAGTGTCTGTGTGTGTGTCAGTGTGTGTCAGTGTGTGTGTGTGTCAGTGTGTGTGTGTGTGTCACTGTGTCTGTGTGTCACTGTGTGTGTCACTGTGTGTGTGTGTCAGTGTGTGTGTGTCAGTGTGAGTGTCTGTGTGTGTGTGTCAGTGTGTGTCAGTGTGTGTGTGTCAGTGTGTGTGTGTCAGTGTGTGTGTGTGTCACTGTGTCTGTGTGTCACTGTGTGTGTCAGTGTGTGTGTCAGTGTGTGTGTGTCAGTGTGTGTGTGTGTCAGTGTGTGTGTGTCAGTGTGTCTGTGTGTGTGTGTCTGTGTGTGTCAGTGTGTGTCAGTGTGTGTGTGTGTCACTGTGTCTGTGTGTCACTGTGTGTGTCACTGTGTGTGTCAGTGTGTGTGTCACTGTGTGTGTCACAGTGTGTGTGTCAGTGTGTGTCAGTGTGTGTCACTGTGTGTCAGTGTGTCTGTGTATGTGTGTCAGTGTGTGTCGGTGTGTGTCAGTGTGTACACAGTGTGTGTCGATGTGTGTGTCACTGTGTGTGTCAGTGTGTGTGTGTGTCAGTGTGTGTGTGTGTCAGTGTGTGTGTGTGTCAGTGTGTGTGTGTGTCAGTGTGTGTGTGTGTGTCAGTGTCTCAGTGTGTGTGTGTCAGTGTGTGTGTGTGTCAGTGTGTGTGTCAGTGTGTGTGTGTGTCTGTGTGTGTGTGTCAGTGTGTGTGTCAGTGTGTGTGTGTGTCAGTGTGTGTGTCAGTGTGTGTGTGTGTCTGTGTGTGTGTGTCAGTGTGTACACAGTGTGTGTGTGTCACTGTGTGTGTCAGTGTGTGTGTGTGTCTGTGTGTGTGTGTGTGTCTGTGTGTGTGTGTCAGTGTGTGTGTCAGTGTGTGTGTGTCAGTGTGTGTGTGTCAGTGTGTGTGTCAGTGTGTGTGTGTGTCAGTGTGTGTGTGTCAGTGTGTGTGTCAGTGTGTGTGTGTGTGTCACTGTGTGTGTCAGTGTGTGTCAGTGTGTGTGTGTGTCAGTGTGTGTGTCAGTGTGTGTGTGGGTCACTGTGTGTGTCACTGTGTGTCAGTGTGTGTGTGTCAGTGTGTGTCACTGTGTGTGTCAGTGTGTCTGTGTATGTGTGTGTCAGTGTGTGTAGTGTGTGTGTCACTGTGTGTGTGTCAGTGTGTGTGTGTGTAGTGTGTGTGTCACTGTGTGTGTGTGTAGTGTATGTGTGTCACTGTGTGTGTGTCACAGTGTGTGTCAGTGTGTGTGTGTAGTGTGTGTGTCACTGTGTGTGTGTGTGTAGTGTATGTGTGTCACTGTGTGTGTGTCACAGTGTGTGTCAGTGTGTGTGTGTAGTGTGTGTGTGTCACTGTGTGTGTGTGTGTAGTGTATGTGTGTCACTGTGTGTGTGTCACAGTGTGTGTCAGTGTGTGTAGTGTGTGTGTCACTGTGTGTGTGTGTGTAGTGTATGTGTGTCACTGTGTGTGTGTCACAGTGTGTGTCAGTGTGTGTGTGTGTGTAGTGTGTGTGTCACTGTGTGTGTGTGTAGTGTATGTGTGTCACTGTGTGTGTGTCACAGTGTGTGTCAGTGTGTGTGTGTAGTGTGTGTGTGTCAGTGTGTGTGTGTGTAGTGTGTGTGTCACTGTGTGTGTGTGTCACTGTGTGTGTGTCACTGTGTGTGTGTGTAGTGTGTGTGTCACAGTGTGTGTGTGTCACAGTGTGTGTCACTGTGTGTGTCACAGTGTGTGTCACAGTGTGTGTCACAGTGTGTGTCAGTGTGTGTGTGTGTCACTGTGTGTCGGTGTGTCAACGAATCCATGCAACTGCGACTCTCTCATCGTCCACCATTGTCAGAATATGTTCCTCCAGGAGTTGCGTGCAACTTCGATCTCCCCGTGCAACGAGTTGCGTGCAACTTCGATCTCCCCGTGCACGGAGTTGCGTGCAACTCCCCCCACGCCAAGATGGAGGATTCGAGAGAGAAGCCGCCATTTTTAATGTCAACGTTCAAAGCCCCCTCAGGGTTTCTAGCGAGGAAACTTTCGAACTGAAAAATGTTTCTTCAAATACCACGCTGGGTTATCATTCCTCAGTTTGGTAATGTTGTTGTTGTTGTTTGGTTGTTGTTGTTCGTGTTGTTGTTGTTGTTGTGTTTTAATGAAGATGCGGGCGGCCATTTTAATGTCCACGTTCAAAGTCTCCTTCAGGGTTTTTGAGATTTTTTTCTGACTTAAAAAATGTTTCTTCAAATCCACGCTGCATTATAATTCCTCAGTTTGGTAATCTTATTGTTGTTTATGTTAGTGTTGTTGTTGTTGTTCTTCGTGTTGTTGTTAGTGTTGCTGTTGAATTATTGTCGTGGGCCACCATTTTAATGTCCGCGTTCAAAGTCTCCTCAGGGTTTTTGAGATTTTTTTCTGACTTAAAAAAATGTTTCTTCAAATCCACGCTGCGTTATCATTCCTCAGTTTGGTAATGTTGTTGTTGTTTGGTTGTTGTTGTTAGTGTTGTTGTTGTGTTTTAATGAAGATGAGGTGATTTTTGTCGCGGGCGGCCATTTTAATGTCCACGTTCAAAGTCTCCTCAGGGTTTTTGAGATTTTTTTGACTTAAAAAAATGTTTCTTCAAATCCACGCTGCGTTATAATTCCTCAGTTTGGTAATCTTATTGTTGTTTTTGTTAGTGTTGTTGTTGTTCGTGTTGTTGTTAGTGTTGCTGTTGAATTAGTGTCGTGGGCCACCATTTTAATGTCCGCGTTCAAAGTCTCCTTCAGGGTTTTTGAGATTTTTAAAATCTCATTGCTGTTAGTGTTTGGTTGTTGTTGTTGTTGTTGTTCGTGTTGTTGTGTTTTAATGAAGATGAGATCATTCTTGTCGTGGGCCACCATTTTAATGTCCGCATTCAAAGTCTCCTTCAGGGTTTTGAGATTTTTTAAATCTCATTGCTGTTAGTGTTTGGTTGTTGTTGTTGTTGTGTTTTAATGAAGATGAGATCATTCTTGTCGCGGGCCGCCATTTTAATGTCAACGTTCAAAGCCTCAGGATTTTTCGTGAGGAAATTTTCCAACTGAAAAATGTTTCTTCAAATCCACGCTGCGTTATCATTCCTCAGTTTGGTAATTTTATTGTTGTTGGATGTTGTTAGTGTTGTTGTTGTTGTTAGCGTTGCTGTGATTTAATGAAGACATCAGAATAATTGTGGCAGGCCGCCATTTTAATGTCCGCGTTCAAAATCGCCTCGGGCTTTTTGAGGATTTTTCAAACTGAAATTATTTCCTCAAATCCACGCTGCGCTTTCATTCCTCAGTTTGGTAATTCTCGTCATTGTTGTTGTTGTTAGTCTGTTGTTAGGCCGTTGCTGTTATATTTCTGTGTTTTAAACAGGGTGGGAGTATTCATCGTTCTGTCACGAACGGACATGCGAATGTTGTAAACGAAGAGTTTGCGTGGTTCTCCGCGTGGAGAGATGTTGACTACCTCGCCTGGTACGCAGGAGGTCGTGGGTTCCAGCCTGGCTCTTGTAAACGAGGAGTTTGTGTGGTTCACCCCGTGGAGAGATGTTGACTACCTCGCCTGGTACGCAGGAGGTCGTGGGTTCCAGCCTGGCTCTTGTAAACGAGGAGTTTGTGCGGTTCACCCCGTGGAGAGATGTTGACTACCTCGCCTGGTACGCAGGAGGTCGTGGGTTCCATCACACCACTTGTGAACGAGGAGTTTGTGTGGTTCACCCCGTGGAGAGATGTTGACTACCTCGCCTGGTACGCAGGAGGTCGTGGGTTCCAGCCTGCCTCTTGTGAACGAGGAGTTTGTGTGGTTCACCCCGTGGAGAGATGTTGACTACCTCGCCTGCTACGCAGGAGGTCGTGGGTTCCAGCCTGCCTCTTGTGAACGAGGAGTTTGTGTGTCTTCTCCACGTGGAGAGATGTTAACTACCTCGCCTGGTACGCAGGAGGTCGTGGGTTCCATCACGCCTCTTGTGAACGAGGAGTTTGCGTGGTTCTCCACGTGGAGAGATGTTGACTACCTCGCCTGGTACGCAGGAGGTCGTGGGTTCCATCACACCACTTGTGAACGAGGAGTTTGTGTGGTTCACCCCGTGGAGAGATGTCGACTACCTCGCCTGGTACGCAGGAGGTCGTGGGTTCCAGCCTGCCTCTTGTAAACGAGGAGTTTGTGTGGTTCACCCCGTGGAGAGATGTCGACTACCTCGCCTGGTACGCAGGAGGTCGTGGGTTCCAGCCTGCCTCTTGTAAACGAGGAGTTTGTGTGGTTCACCCCGTGGAGAGATGTCGACTACCTCGCCTGGTACGCAGGAGGTCGTGGGTTCCAGCCTGCCACTTGTGAACGAGGAGTTTGTGTGTCTTCACCCCGTGGAGAGATGTCGACTACCTCGCCTGGTACGCAGGAGGTCGTGGGTTCCAGCCTGCCTCTTGTGAACGAGGAGTTTGTGTGTCTTCTCCACGTGGAGAGATGTTAACTACCTCGCCTGGTACGCAGGAGGTCGTGGGTTCCATCACGCCTCTTGTGAACGAGGAGTTTGTGTGTCTTCACCCCGTGGAGAGATGTTGACTACCTCGCCTGGTACGCAGGAGGTCGTGGGTTCCAGTCTGCCTCTTGTGAACGAGGAGTTTGTGTGGTTCTCCGCGTGGAGAGATGTTGACTACCTCGCCTGGTACGCAGGAGGTCGTGGGTTCCAGTCTGCCTCTTGTGAACGAGGAGTTTGTGTGGTTCTCCGCGTGGAGAGATGTTGACTACCTCGCCTGGTACGCAGGAGGTCGTGGGTTCCATCACGCCTCTTGTGAACGAGGAGTTTGTGTGGTTCTCCGCGTAGAGAGATGTTGACTACCTCGCCTGGTACGCAGGAGGTCGTGGGTTCCAGCCTGCCTCTTGTGAACGAGGAGTTTGTGTGTCTTCACCCCGTGGAGAGATGTTGACTACCTCGCCTGGTACGCAGGAGGTCGTGGGTTCCAGCCTGCCACTTGTAAACGAGGAGTTTGTGCGTCTTCACCCCGTGGAGAGATGTCGACTACCTCGCCTGGTACGCAGGAGGTCGTGGGTTCCAGCCTGCCTCTTGTGAACGAGGAGTTTGTGTGTCTTCTCCACGTGGAGAGATGTTGACTACCTCGCCTGGTACGCAGGAGGTCGTGGGTTCCATAACGCCACTTGTGAACGAGGAGTTTGTGTGTCTTCACCCCGTGGAGAGATGTTGACTACCTCGCCTGGTACGCAGGAGGTCGTGGGTTCCATCACGCCTCTTGTGAACGAGGAGTTTGTGTGTCTTCACCCCGTGGAGAGATGTTGACTACCTCGCCTGGTACGCAGGAGGTCGTGGGTTCCAGCCTGCCTCTTGTGAACGAGGAGTTTGTGTGTCTTCACCCCGTGGAGAGATGTCGACTACCTCGCCTGGTACGCAGGAGGTCGTGGGTTCCAGCCTGCCTCTTGTGAACGAGGAGTTTGTGTGTCTTCACCCCGTGGAGAGATGTCGACTACCTCGCCTGGTACGCAGGAGGTCGTGGGTTCCAGCCTGCCTCTTGTGAACGAGGAGTTTGTGTGTCTTCACCCCGTGGAGAGATGTCGACTACCTCGCCTGGTACGCAGGAGGTCGTGGGTTCCAGCCTGCCACTTGTGAACGAGGAGTTTGTGTGTCTTCACCCCGTGGAGAGATGTTGACTACCTCGCCTGGTACGCAGGAGGTCGTGGGTTCCAGCCTGCCTCTTGTAAACGAGGAGTTTGTGTGGTTCTCCGCGGTCCTCCGCTGGATGAGAATCGACGTCACCCCACGCCGCCGTGAATGATGTTGATGACGATGATGATGGTGATGATGACGGTGATGACGATGATGATGACGATGTTGATGATGGTGACGATGATGATGACGATGATGATGATGGTGATGACGACGATGCTGACGACGATGATGATGACGATGATGATGGTGACGATGATGATGACGACGATGATGACGGTGATGACGACGATGCTGACGACGATGATGATGATGATGACGATGATGATGATGACGATGATGAA
The DNA here is from genome assembly GCF_010993605.1 of Petromyzon marinus. Lineage (NCBI taxonomy): Eukaryota > Metazoa > Chordata > Hyperoartia > Petromyzontiformes > Petromyzontidae > Petromyzon > Petromyzon marinus. The sequence continues at coordinate 65,016 of NW_022639186.1, forward strand.
GATGACGACGATGATGTCGTGTGTCGCTGTGTCGCCTGCCTCACTGCACTCCCCTCGACGTTGAGGAGTCAGTGGTGGTGGTGGTGAACCCCCAGCCTCGTACAAACAACAACAACTACAACAACTACAACAACACTACCACCTTCTACACCGTCCAGATCGGCCTGGGTGGTGGTGGTGGTCATAGTGGTGGTGGTGGTGGTGGTCATGGTCATAGTGGTGGTGGTGGTGGTGAACCCCCAGCCTCGTACAAACAACAACAACTACAACAACAACAACAACTACAACAACAACAACTACACTACCACCTTCTACACCGTCCAGATCGGCCTGGGTTGTGGTGGTGGTCATAGTGGTGGTGGTGGTGGTGGTCATGGTCATAGTGGTGGTGGTGGTGGTGAACCCCCAGCCTCGTACAAACAACAACTACAACAACTACAACAACTACTACAACAACAACACTACCATCTTCTACACCGTCCAGATCAGCCTGGGTGGTGGTCATGGTGGTGGTGGTGGTGGTCATAGTGGTGGTGGTGCAGGGTGGTGGTGGTGAGCCCCTAGCCTCGTACAAACAACAACTACAACAACTACAACATCAACTACACCACCACCTTCTACACCGTCTGGATCACCCTGGGTGGTGGTGGTGGTGGTGGTCATGGTGGTGGTGGATGGTGGGTGGTGGTGGTGAGCCCCTAGCCTCGTACAAACAACAACTACAACAACTACAACAACAACTACACCACCACCTTCTACACCGTCTGGATCACCCTGGGTGGTGGTGGATGGTGGTGGATGGTGGTGGATGGTGGTGGTGGATGGTGGTGGTGGATGGTGGTGGTGGATGGTGGTGGATGGTGGTGGTCATAGTGGTGTGTGTGTGGTGGCAGTGTGGTGTGTGTGTGGTGTGTGGTGTGTGGTGTGTGTGTGGTGTGTGTGGTGTGGTGTGTGTGGGTGTGGTGTGTGTGGTGTGTGTGGTGTGTGGTGTGTGTGGTGTGTGGTGTGTGTGGTGTGTGTGTGGTGTGTGTGTGGTGTGTGTGGTGTGTGTGTGGTGTGTGTGTGGTGTGTGTGTGGTGTGTGTGTGGTGTGTGTGGTGTGTGGTGTGTGTGGTGTGTGTGGAGTGTGTGTGGTGTGTGGTGTGTGTGGTGTGTGTGGTGTGGTGTGTGTGGTGTGGTGTGTGTGGAGTGTGGTGTGTGTGGTGTGTGTGGTATGTGTGTGTGTGGTGTGTGTGTGGTGTGTGTGTGTGGTGTGTGTGTGTGGTGTGTGTGTGGTGTGTGTGGAGTGTGGTGTGTCTGGTGTGTGGTGTGTGTGGTGTGTGTGGTGTGTGTGGTGTGTGTGTGGTGTGTGTGTGGTGTGTGTGTGGTGTGTGTGGAGTGTGGTGTGTGTGGTGTGTGTGGTGTGTGTGTGGTGTGTGTGGTGTGTGTGGTGTGTGTGGTGTGGTGTGGTGTGTGTGTGTGTGTGTGGTGTGTGTGTGGTGTGTGTGTGTGGTGTGTGGTGTGTGTGGTGTGTGTGGTGTGTGTGTGGTGTGTGTGTGGTGTGTGTGTGGTGTGTGTGTGGTGAGTGTGGAGTGTGGTGTGTGTGGTATGTGTGTGTGTGGTGTGTGTGTGGTGTGTGTGTGTGGTGTGTGTGTGTGGTGTGTGTGTGGTGTGTGTGGTGTGTGGTGTCTGTGGTGTGTGTATGTATGTGTGTGTGTATGTATGTGTATGTATGTATGTATGTGTGTGGTGTGTGTATGTATGTATGTGTGTGGTGTGTGGGGTGTGTGTGTGTGGTGTGTGTGTATGTATGTGTGTGTGTGATGTATGTGTGTGGTGTGTGTATGTATGTATGTGTGTATGTGTGTGTGTGGTGTGTGTGTGGTGTGTGTGTATGTATGTATGTATGTGTGTGGTGTGTGTGTATGTATGTGTGTGGTGTGTGTATGTATGTGTATGTGTGATGTGTGTATGTATGTGTGTGTGTGATGTGTGTGTATGTATGTGTGTGGATGTATGTATGTGTGTGGTGTGTGTGGATGTATGTATGTCTGTGGTGTGTGTATGTATGTGTGTGTGTGGTGTGTGTGGTGTGGTGTATGTGTGTGGTGTGTGTATGTATGTATGTGTGTGGATGTATGTATGTGTGTGGATGTATGTATGTGTGGTGTGTGTATGTATGTATGTGTGTAGTGTGTGTATGTATGTATGTGTGTGGTGTGTGTATGTATGTGTGTGGTGTGTGGTGTGTGTGTGTGTATGTGTGTGTGATGTATGTGTGGGGTGTGTGTGTGTGTGGGGTGTGTGTGTGATGTGTGTGTATGTATGTGTGTGTGATGTGTGTGTGGTGTGTGTGGAGTGTGTGTGTGTGTTTATGTATGTGTGTGTGATGTGTGTGTATGTATGTATGTGTGTGGTGTGTGGGGTGTGTGTGTATGTATGTGTGTGTGATGTGTGTGTGGTGTGTGTGGAGTGTGTGTGTGTATGTATGTGTGTGTGATGTGTGTGTGATGTATGTGTGGGGTGTGTGGTGTGTGGGGTGTGTGTGGTGTGTGTATGTATGTGTGTGTGATGTGTGTGTGTCTGCGTGGTTTATGAACGAGCACTCTCTTGTGAGCGCGTTGCTTCAGCGCATCTCCAAACATTTCCACTCTCGCTCCACCACCTCCACCACCACCGCCACCTCTTCCACCTCCTCCTCCACCTCCTCCACCACCTCCTCCTCCACCTCCCCCTCCACCACCTCCACCACCACCTCTTCCACCTCTTCCTCCACCTCCTCCTCCACCTCCTCCACCAACGTCTCTCTGCTTCTCCCTTCCCTTGCCAAGGGAGAGAGACACAGAGACACACAGAGACACACACAGAGACACACACACAGAGACACACACAGAGACACACACAGGGACACACACAGAGACACACAGACACACACACAGAGACACACAGAGACACACAGAGAGAGAGACACACACACAGAGAGACACGCACAGAGAGACACACACACAGAGACACACAGAGAAACACACAGAGACACACAGAGACACACAGAGACACACACAGAGACACACACAGAGACACACAGACACACACACAGACACACAGAGACACACAGAGACACACAGAGAGAGAGACACACACACAGAGACACGCACAGAGAGACACACACAGAGACACACACAGACACACACACAGAGACACACATAGACACACACAGAGACACAGAGAGAGAGACACACAGAGACACACACAGAGACACACAGAGACACACACAGAGACACACAGAGACACAGAGAGAGACACACAGAGAGACACACACAGAGAAACACAGAGACACAGAGACACACACAGAGACACACACAGATACACACAGAGAGACACTCAGAGACACACACAGAGACACACAGAGACACACGCCACACAGAGAGACACACACAGAGACACATAGAGACACTCACAGAGACACACACAGAGACACACATAGACACACACACAGTGACACACACAGTGACACACACACAGACACTCAGAGACACACACAGAGATACACACAGAGACACACACAGACACACACACAGTGACACACACAGTGACACACACAGACACTCAGAGACAGACACACAGACACACACACACAGTGACACACACAGTGACACACACACAAACACACACAGAGACACACTCAGAGACACACAAAGAGACACACACAGAGACCAACAGAGACACACAGAGAGACACACACAGACTCACAGAGACACACGCAGAGACACACACAGAGACACACAGAGACACACAGACACACACACAGAGACACTCACAGACACACACACAGACTCACAGAGACACACACAGAGACACACAGAGAGACACTCAGAGACACTCACAGAGACACACAGACACACACACAGATAGACAGACACACACAGAGACACACAGAGACACACAGAGAGACACACAGAGACACACAGAGACACACAGAGAGACACACAGAGACACACACAGATACACACAAAGACACACAGAAACACACACACAGAGACACACAGAAACACACACACAGACACACACAGACACACACACAGAGACACACACACAGAGACACACAGAGACACACACAGAGACACACACAGAGACACTCACAGACTCACAGAGACACACACAGAGAGACACACAGAAACACTCACAGAGACACATAGAGACACACAGAGATACACACAGAGATACACACAGAGACACTTACAGAGACACTCACAGAGAGACACTCAGAGACACTCACAGAGACAGACAGAGACACACACAGACCCACAGAGATACACACAGAGACACACAGGGACACTCACAGAGACACACACAGAAACACACACAGAGACACACACAGAGACACACAGAGACATACGACACACAGAGACACAGAGACACACAGATACACACAGAAACACACACACAGAAACACACACACAGCCACACACAGACACACACAAAGAGACACACACAGACACACACAGACAAACACACAGAGACACACATAGAGACACACACAGAGACACACACAGAGACACACGACACACAGAGACACACAGAGACACACACAGAGACACACACAGAGACACACACAGAGACACACGACACACAGAGACACACAGAGACACACACAGACACACAGAGACACACACAAAGACACACAGAGACACACACAGAGACACACACACAGACACACATAGAGACACACACAGAGACACACACAGAGACACACGACACACAGAGAGACACAGACACACACAGACACACACACAGACACACACACAGACACACACACAGAGACACACACAGAGACACACGCAGAGACACACACAGAGACACACAGAGACACACACACAGAGACACACAGACACACACACAGACACACACACAGACACACACAGAGACACACACAGAGACACACGCAGAGACACACACAGAGACACACGCAGAGACACACGCAGAGACACACAGACACACACAGACACACACACAGACACACACAGACACACACACAGAGATACACGCAGAGACACACAGAGACACACGCAGAGACACACAGAGACACACAGACACACACACAGACACAAACACAGAGACACACACAGAGACACACATAGAGACACACACACACAGAGACACACAGAGACACACGACACACAGAGACACACACAGAGACACACATAGAGACACACACACAGAGACACACGCAGAGACACACATAGAGACACACACACAGAGACACACGCAGAGACACACATAGAGACACACACACAGACACACACACAGAGACACACAGACACACACAGAGACACACACAGACACACACACAGACACACACAGACACACACAGAGACACACAGAGACACACACAGAGACACACACAAAGACACACAGAGACACACATAGAGACACACACACACAAAGACACACAGAGACACACGACACACAGAGACACACAGAGACACACACACAGAGACACACAGAGACACACACACAGAGACACACACAGACACACACACACAGAGACACACGCAGAGACACACATGGGAACACACACACACAGAGACACACAGAGACACACGACACACAGAGACACACGACACACAGAGACACACAGAGACACACACACACAGAGACACACAGACACACACACAGACACACACAGAGACACACAGACACACACACAGACACACACACAGAGACACACATACAGACACACGACACACAGAGACACACACACACAGAGACACACACAGAGACACACACAGAGACACACACACAGACACACACACAGAGACACACAGAGAGACACACACACAGACACACACACACAGAGACACACGCAGAGACACACATGGGAACACACACACAGAGACACACAGAGACACACACAGACACACACAGAGACACACACAGAGACACACAGAGACACACACACAGAGACACACAGAGACACACAGAGACACACGACACACAGAGACACACAGAGACACACGACACACAGAGACACACAGAGGCACACACACACAGAGACACACACAGAGACACACACAGAGACACACAGAGACACACGACACACAGACACACACAGAGACACACAGAGACACACAGAGACACACACACAGAGACACACAGAGGCACACGACACACAGAGACACACACAGAGACACACACAGAGACACACAGAGACACACGACACACAGAGACACACAGAGACACACACACAGAGACACACAGACACACACACACAGACACACACACAGAGAGACACACAGAGACACACACACAGACACACACACACACAGAGACACACAGAAACACACACAAAGACACACACAGACACACACACACAGAGACACACACACAGACACACACACAGACACACACACAACACACAGACACACACAGAGACACACACAGACACACACACACACACAGAGACACACACACAGACACACATACAGACACACGACACACAGAGACACACACAGAGACACACATACAAACACACGACACACAGAGACACACACAGAGAGACACAGAGACACACACACAGAGACACACACACAGAGACACGCACACAGACACACACAGAGAGACACATCAAACATAAACCGTTGTTTTGCGAGCAATCGTGTAGTGTATGATGTATAGCGTGGGGGAGCGGTGGTGCAGTGGTTAGCGCTACGCTGCCCGAGAAAACCCGAGTTCCATTCCAGCTCACGGCCACCACCACCAGTGACGATTATCTGAACCGGTCCTGGGCCTCCTCTAGGTCGACTCAGCCTCAACTGAGTGTCTGGTGCAGCTGTGGTGTGTAGTGAACATCGCCAGCACTGGGAGAGAGACAAAGGCGGCCGGGCGTGGTGCTGGTAGCTACCCACCCCCTCTCTGTGTGTGTGTGTAGGTGCTGCTACTCGCTACTAACAGCACTTGCCCCTACAGCCCTGCTAGAGGCTACCTGGGGGATCTTTGCCTGTGTGTGTGTAGGTGCTGCTACTCGCTACTAACAGCACTTGCCCCTACAGCCCTGCTAGAGGCTACCTGGGGGATCTTTGTCTGTGTGTGTAGGTGCTGCTACTCGCTACTAACAGCACTTGCCCCTACAGCCCTGCTAGGGGCTACCTGGGGGATCTTTGTCTGTGTGTGTAGGTGCTGCTACTCGCTACTAACTACAGCACTTGCCCCTACAGCCCTGCTAGAGGCTACCTGGGGGATCTTTGTCTGTGTGTGTAGGTGCTGCTACTTGCTACTGACAGTACTTGCCCCTGCAGCCTGCTGGAGGCTACCTGGGGGACCTTTGTCTGTAGCTGTGTGAGAGTGTGTGTTCACCTGTGTGTGTGTGTTGACTGCGGTGGTGTTCACTATCACAATGGGGGTGTGTCTGTGTGTGTGTCAGTGTGTGTGTGTCTGTGTGTGTGTGTGTCTGTGTGTGTGTCTGTGTGTGTGTGTCTGTGTGTGTGTCTGTGTGTGTCTGTGTGTGTGTGTCTGTGTGTGTCTGTGTGTGTGTCTGTGTGTGTGTGTCTGTGTGTGTGTCTGTGTGTGTGTGTGTCTGTGTGTGTCTGTGTCTGTGTGTGTGTGTCTGTGTGTCTGTCTGTGTGTGTGTGTCTGTGTGTGTCTGTGTGTGTGTGTCTGTGTGTGTGTCTGTGTGTGTGTGTCTGTGTGTGTGTCTGTGTTTGTGTGTCTGTGTGTGTGTCTGTGTGTGTGTATCTGTGTGTGTGTCTGTGTGTGTGTCTGTGTGTGTGTCTGTGTGTGTGTGTCTGTGTGTGTCTGTGTGTCTGTGTGTGTGTCTGTGTGTGTGTGTCTGTGTGTGTGTGTGTCTGTGTGTGTGTCTGTGTGTGTGTGTGTGTCTGTGTGTGTGTCTGTGTGTGTGTCTGTGTGTGTCTGTGTGTCTGTGTGTGTGTCTGTGTGTGTGTGTCTGTGTGTGTGTGTGTCTGTGTGTGTGTCTGTGTGTGTGTGTGTCTGTGTGTGTGTCTGTGTGTGTGTCTGTGTGTGTGTCTGTGTGTGTGTGTCTGTGTGTGTCTGTGTGTCTGTGTGTGTCTCTGTGTGTGTAGGTGTGTGTGTCTGTGTGTGTGTCTGTGTGTGTCTGTGTGTGTGTCTCTGTGTGTGTGTCTCTGTGTGTGTGTCTCTGTGTGTGTGTGTCTGTGTGTGTGTCTGTGTGTGTGTGTCTGTCTGTGTGTGTCTGTCTGTGTGTGTCTGTCTGTGTGTGTGTCTGTGTGTGTGTCTGTGTGTGTGTCTGTGTGTGCGTCTCTGTGTGTGTGTCTGTGTGTGTCTGTGTGTGTGTCTGTGTGTGTGTGTGTCTGTGTGTGTGTGTCTGTCTGTGTGTGTCTGTCTGTGTGTGTCTGTCTGTGTGTGTGTCTGTGTGTGTGTCTGTGTGTGTGTCTGTGTGTGCGTCTCTGTGTGTGTGTCTGTGTGTGTCTGTGTGTGTGTCTGTGTGTGTGTCTGTGTGTGTCTCTGTGTGTGTGTCTGTGTGTGTAGGTGTGTGTGTGTCTGTGTGTGTGTCTCTGTGTGTGTGTCTCTGTGTGTGTGTCTCTGTGTGTGTGTCTGTGGGTGTGTCTGTGTGTGTTTCTGTGTGTGTGTCTGTGTGTGTGTCTCTGTGTGTCTCTGTGTGTGTCTGTGTATGTGTCTGTGTGTGTCTGTGTGTGTCTGTGTGTGTGTCTCTGTGTGTGTGTCTGTGTGTGTAGGTGTGTGTGTGTCTGTGTGTGTGTCTGTGTGTGTGTGTCTGTGTGTCTATGTGTGTGTCTCTGTGTGTGTCTCTGTGTGTGTGTGTCTGTGTGTCTATGTGTGTGTCTCTGTGTGTGTCTCTGTGTGTGTGTCTCTGTGTGTGTCTCTGTGTGTGTGTGTCTGTGTGTCTGTGTCTGTGTCTGTCTGTGTGTGTCTGTCTGTGTGTGTGTCTGTGTGTGTGTCTGTGTGTGTGTCTGTGTGTGTGTCTGTGTGCGTCTCTCTGTGTGTGTGTCTGTGTGTGTGTCTGTGTGTGTCTGTGTGTGTATTTGTCTGTGTGTGTGTCTGTGTGTGTGTGTCTGTGTGTGTGTGTAGGTGTGTCTGTGTGTGTGTAGGTGTGTGTGTGTGTGTCTGTGTGTGTCAGTGTGTGTGGCTGTGTGTGTGTCTGTGTGTGTGTCTGTGTGTGTGTCTGTGTGTGTCTGTGTGTGTGCGTCTGTGTGTCTGTGTGTGTCTGTGTGTGTGTCTGTGTGTGTCTGTGTGTGTCTGTGTGTGTGCGTCTGTGTGTCTGTGTGTGTCTGTGTGTCTGTGTGTGTGTCTGTGTACGTGTGTGTGTGTCTGTGTGTGTGTCTGTGTACGTGTGTGTCTGTGTGTGTGTAGGTGCTGCTACTTGCTACTGACAGTACTTGCCCCTGCTGCCTGCTGGAGGCTACCTGGGGGACCTTTGTCTGTAGCTGTGTGTGAGAGTGTGTGTTCACCTGTGTGTGTGTTGACTGCGGTGGTGTTCACTATCACAATGGGGGTGTGTCTGTGTGTGTGTCTGTGTGTCTGTGTGTGTGTGTCTGTGTGTGTGTGTCTGTGTGTGTGTCTGTGTGTCTGTGTGTGACTGTGTGTGTGTGTCTGTGTGTGTGTGTGTGACTGTGTGTGTGTGACTGTGTGTGTGTGTCTGTGTGTGTGTCTGTGTGTGTGTCTGTGTGTGTGTCTGTGTGTGTGTGTCTGTGTGTGTGTCTGTGTGTGTGTGTCCGTCTGTGTGTCTGTGTGTGTGTCTGTGTGTGTGTCTGTGTGTGTCTGTGTGTGTGCGTCTGTGTGTCTGTGTGTGTCTGTGTGTGTCTGTGTGTGTGCGTCTGTGTGTCTGTGTGTGTCTGTGTGTCTGTGTGTGTGTCTGTGTACGTGTGTGTGTGTCTGTGTGTGTGTCTGTGTACTTTAATTCGTGGTTTTGTGGTAATTAATTGAAGGTGGAGGGGTTACCAGCCCCTCGCACCCGTCCAGAGCCCCCGTTTAGCCCCTGTGGTGGACACATATGCCATGAGGGGAGGAGCCAATCAAAATTGGAACTCCCCCCACAGCACTGTCCACGACAGAGTTGCCCGTCCGGCACCGCGAGGAGGTAGGGGGTTAAAGACAAAGATCCCCCATATAGCCTTAACAGACTGTAGGGGCAAGTGCTGTTAGCGAGCACCTATGAAGGCCGGAACGGTACACGAGGGGGTGGGTGGCCAGCACCACGCCCGACCGCCTTTGTCTCCCTAGTGGCAATGTTTACACACCGCACCAGGTACTCATTTGAGGCTGAGTCGACCTAGGGGAGGCCCGGGACCGGTTCCGATAATCGTCACTGGTGTTGGCCGTGAGCGGGAATCGAACCCGGGTCGCCAGGTTCATAGCGCAGCGCGCTAACCGCTACACTATCGCTCAGCCCATGTCCTTGACACCAGGACCTACCGTGGAGCTGATCTGCCCTCTGACCATCGACTAGTCATCTGTAAGATGCGCCTGCCATTCTTCCACTCCGGTGGTGGGTGTACACCCAGGACCCCATTCCAACCTAAAGTGGCCTGGTCTCAGTTATCTGATGAAAGTTGCAAGCGAGAATTTCATCATCGCTTGCGGCTGGGATTGGCATCGTCCCCGACTCCTCCTGATGTCGAGGGTAAATGGGCGAGGTTTAGGACTGTGACTCATGCAGCTGCAATGGCTGCTTTGGGTACGCGGTCCAGACCTCCCCAGACACCCTGGATGACAGAGGAGTTGTTCAGGATGGTTGAGAAAAAGCGACAGGCCCACTGTCATCGGCTACAGAATCCCACGTCAGAGAATGAGGAGGCTTACCGCAGCCTTCGCTCGGAGGTTCGGAGAGCCGTGAGGCGCTGCAAGGATGGGTGGTGGTCGCGGGTTGCTGAGGAGATGGAGTCTGCCTCAGTGGCCCGTGATCACAAATCGCTATTTAACTCCATCAAAAAAGTAACCTGCAGCGCCACACCTATTACCATCATTAGGGGAAAAAACGGTGATCCAATTTCCGACCCCCAGGAACAGGTTCGCAGATTTGCTGAGCATTTCTGTGAGGTCCTGGGGGAGGGAAAATCCCTCAGCCAGGAAAACATCGTGGCACAAAGTGAGGATGACCCTGCTGAGGCTGCGGTGCCTCAAATATTGGATGAAGTCACCCCCTGTGAGTGGCTGGCTGAGGTGCCATCTGCTGAGGAAGTATTGAAGGCGATCCGGAGTCTGAGACCAGGAAAGGCAGCGGGCAGAGATGATCTCCCAAGCGAAATGCTGAGGGAGGGTGGCGTTTGTGCACAGACTGCCCTATATGACATCATAACAACAGTCTGGACCACTGGACGGGTTCCGCAGGATTGGAAGGATGCCCTGGTGGTCCCCCTTTTTAAGAAGGGGGACCGCACAGACTGTAACAACTACAGGGGCATCTCACTCCTCAGTGTGCCGGGAAAGGTCCTGGCAAGGATTATTCAGCATCGCCTTGCCAGGCACGCTGAGGAGAGGCTTGCGGAGCCCCAATGCGGTTTCAGGAAAGGGCGGTCCTGCACAGATGCCATATTTTCTGTCCGTCTCCTACAGCAGAGGTGTAGGGAATTCCAACAAGACCTACATCTCTGCTTTATTGACCTGGTCAAGGCCTATGATACCATCAGTAGGCCTGGGCTCTGGGTCGTTCTTCGTGCTTTTGGAGTACCTGACCCTCTGCTCACGATCATTAAGGACCTTCATGATGGTGAGCGGGCCCGGGTAAAACTACGTGGCCGGGAGTCAGAGCCATTCCCTGTACACCTTGGGGTGCGACAGGGATGTCCTCTGGCTCCCACATTATTTAACATCTATTTTGACCACGTAGTTCGTGAAGCCTTCAATTGCTGTACCGGGGGAATCTCCATATGGTACAGATATAATGGGAGGCTAATCGATGCCCGGGTGCGGTCAAGGGATGGCTCCCTATTGCTCAACCACGTTATGTATGCTGATGACTTGGTAATAGCTGCTCAGTCAGAGGAGGAGTTGGAGACGCTGCTGCTGAGACTGGAGCGTGCCACTAAGAGGTGGGGCCTTACCATCAGCCCCACCAAAACTAAGCACCTGCCTGGGTGTTTTGTACCATCGGACACTCCACCCCCACAACTCCCAATCGGTGATGGGGCAGTTGTGGAGAGAGTGGAGAGTTTCCCATACCTGGGCAGTGTGCTTATGACTGGCTCCAGTTTAACAGCAGAGGTCTCACTCCGAATCAGTCGAGCGGCAATATCTTTTCATCGGTTGCGTAACGCTGTGTGGAAGCTACCTGGTCTGTCGCTCCGCACTAAGCTTCAGGTCTTCTCGGCCACGGTCATTCCCTCCCTTCTCTACGCTTGCGAAACGTGGACCCCCCTAATGGAACATCTTCGCCGGTTAGAAACATTTAGGCTGACCTGCCTACGATCCATCCTGGGTTTAACCAGACTGGATTGTGTGAGGAGCTCACAAATCCTTGAAAGATCTGGGCAGGGTCCCATCGGTGAGCTCCTCCGGCAGGCAAGGCTGCGATGGCTGGGTCATGTAGCCCGCATGCCCAGCCACCGCATGCCGAAACAGCTTTTGTTTGGCCGGATTGAGGGGGCTAAGCGGGCGCGGCACGGGCTAGAAAAGAGATGGAGTGATGTGGTACAGGAGGACGTGGAGCTGAGTGGACTTGCCGATGACTGGTACCAGCGGTGTCAAGATCGGCCTCTGTGGAGGAGGCTCGTGAAGGATGCTACTGGGCAGTTGGAGGCAGTCGCCCTCCAACAACAACGGAGGGCGGAGGAGCGACGCTCACAACAGCGAGCGGAGCGCCGGGTGGCTAAAGCACAGCAGGTTGGCACAGTAGGGGGCACAGGTGGTGCATCAGTCAGTCATCTCAGTCAGTCGACCCGTGGCACCTGGGTCTGCCCCGTGACCTCCTGCCAGCGGGCGTTCGACACTTCACGTGGCCTCAGGGTGCACATAGCCTGGCACAAGCGTCGTGGTGACGTCACCGCCACTTAGTGGCGAATGGCGGTTGTTGTTGTTGTTGTTGTCTGTGTACGTGTGTATCTGTGTGTGTGTAGGTGCTGCTACTTGCTACTAACAGCACTTGCCCCTGCAGCCTGCTGGAGGCTACCTGGGGGACCTTTGTCTGTAGCTGTGTGTGTGAGTGTGTGTTCACCTGTGTGTGTGTGTTGACTGCGGCGGTGTTCACTATCACAATGGGGGTGTGTCTGTGTGTGTGTCTGTGTCTGTGTGTGTCTGTGTGTGTGTCTGTGTACGTGTGTCTGTGTACGTGTGTCTGTGTGTGTATCTGTGTGTGTGTGTGTCTGTGTACGTGTGTGTGTCTGTGTGTGTATAGGTGTGTCTGTGTGTGTAGGTGTGTCTGTGTGTGTGTCTGTGTGTGTGTCTGTGTACGTGTGTCTGTGTGTGTCTGTGTACGTGTGTGTGTGTACGTGTGTGTGTCTGTGTGTGTAGGTGTGTCTGTGTGTGTGTCTGTGTGTGTTTCTGTGTGTATGTGTCTGTGTGTGTGTGTGTGTCTGTGTGTGTGTCTGTGTCTGTAAGCCCCAGGCTACTTTGGGCTCGCCTTCCCATCAACCGGAGGTGAGGAGTGGTGGTCGTGGTTACTTATGCTCCCACCGAAGACGAACATCCGTGGAGGGATGCAGGCAAGGCCGATGAGTCAGATGCCTTCTATGACCTCCTGTCACAGATGCTAGCTAAAGTGGCCCCTCGGAATAGAGTCATCATGTTGGGTGACTTCAATGCCCGAGTTGGTCATGATACTGGCACCTGGTCTGGAGTGATTGGAGGGCATGGGCCAGATCAGCTCAATAACAACGGTAGGAGGCTGCTAGATTTTTGTGCAGCCCATGGGCTCTTAATTACCAACACGCTGTTCCGGCATCGGCGCATCCACACAACATCATGGATGCATGCCGGGTCCAAGCAAGAACATCTGCTGGACTACATAGTGACGGACCAGCGGATGTGAGCCCATGTCCTTGACACCAGAACTTACCGTGGAGCTGATCTGCCCTCTGACCATCGACTAGTCATCTTTAAGATGCGCCTGCCATTCTTCCGCTCAGGTGGTGGGTGTACTCCCAGGACCCCATTCCAACCTAAAGTGGCCTGGTCTCAGTTATCTGATGAACGTTGCAAGCGAGAATTTCATCATCGCTTGCAGCTGGGATTGGCATCGTCCCCCACTCCTCCTGATGTCGAGGGTAAATGGGCGAGGTTTAGGACTGTCACTCATGCAGCTGCATTGGATGCTTTGGGTACGCGGTCCAGACCTCCCCAGAGACCCTGGCTGACAGAGGAGGTGTTCAGGATGGTTGAGAAAAAGCGACAGGCCCACTCTCATCGGCTACAGAATCCCACGTCAGAGAATGAGGAGGCTTACCGCAGCCTTCGCTCGGAAGTTCGGAGAGCCGTGAGGCGCTGCAAGGATGGGTGGTGGTCGCAGGTTGCTGAGGAGATGGAGTCTGCCTCAGTGTCCCGTGATCACAAATCTCTATTTAACTCCATCAGAAAAGTAACCTACAGCGCCACACCTATTACCATCATTAGGGGGAAAACGGTGATCAAATCTCCGACCCCCAGGAACAGGTTTACAGATTTGCTGAGCATTTCCGTGAGGTCCTGGGGGAGGGAAAATCCCTCAGCCAGGAAAACATCGGTGGCACAAAGTGAGGATGACCCTGCTGAGGCTGCAGGTGCCTCAAATATTGGAAGAAGTCACCCCCTGTGAGTGTCTGGCTGAAGTGCCATCTGTTGAGGAAGTACTGAAGGCGATCCGGAGTCTGAGACCAGGAAAGGCAGCGGGCAGAGATGATCTCCCAAGCGAAATGCTGAGGGAGGGTGGCGTTTGTGCACAGACTGCCCTATATGACATCATAACAACAGTCTGGACCATTGGATGGGTTCCGCAGGATTGGAAGGATGCCCTGGTGGTCCCCCTCTTTAAGAAGGGGGACCGCACAGACTGTAACAACTACAGCGGCATATCACTCCTCAGTGTGCCTGGAAAGGTCCTGGCAAGGATTTTTCAACATCGCCTTGCCAGGCACGCTGAGGAGGGGCTTGCAGAGCCCCAATGCGGTTTCAGGAAAGGGCGGTCCTGCACAGATGCCATATTATCTGTCCGTCTGCTACAGCAGAGATGTAGGGAATTCCAACAAGACCCACATCTCTGCTTTATTGACCTGGTCAAGGCCTATGATACCATAAGTAGGCCTGGGCTCTGGGTTGTTCTTGGTGCTTTTGGAGTCCCTGATCCCCTGCTCACGATCATTAAGGACCTTCATGATGGTGAGCGGGCCCGGGTAAAACTCTGTGGCCCGGAGTCAGAGCCATTCCCTGTACACCTTGGGGTGCGACAGGGATGTCCTCTGGCTCCCACATTATTTAACATCTATTTTGACCACATAGTTCGTGAAGTCTTCAATATCTGTACCGGGGGAATCTCCAAATGGTACAGATATAATGGGAGGCTGATCGATGCCCAGGTGCGGTCAAGGGATGGCTCCCTATTGCTCAACCACGTTATGTATGCCGATGATTTGGTAATAGCTGCTCATTCAGAGGAGGAGTTAGAGACGCTGCTGCTGAGACTGGAGCATGCCACTAAAAGATGGGGCCTTTCCATCAGCCCCACCAAAACTAAGCACCTGCCTGGGTATTTTGTACCATCGGACACTCCACCCCACAACTCCCAATCGGTGATGGGGCAGTTGTGGAGAGAGTGGTGAGTTTCCCATACCTGGGCAGTGGGCTTATGACCGGCTCCAGTTTAACAGCAGAGGTCTCACTCCGAATCAGTCGAGCGGTAATATCTTTTCATTGGTTGCGTAACGCTGTGTGGAAGCTACCTGGTCTGTCGCTCCGCAAAAAGCTTCAGGTCTTCTCGGCCACGGTCATTCCCTCCCTTCTCTACGCTTGCGAAACGTGGACCCCCTAATGGAACATCTCCACCGGTTAGAAACATTTAGGCTAGCCTGCCTACGATCCATCCTGGGTTTAACTAGGCTGGATTGTGTGAGGAGCTCACAAATCCTTGAAAGATCTGGGTAAGGTCCCATCGGTGAGCTCCTCCGGCAGGCAAGACAGCGTTGGCTGGGTCATGTAGCCCGCATGCCCAGCCACCGCATGCCCAAACAGCTTTTGTTCGGCCGGATCGAGGGGGCTAAGCGGGCGCGGCACGGGCTAGAGAAGAGATGGAGTGATGTGGTACAGGAGGACTTCGAGCTGAGTGGACTTGCCGATGACGGTGTCAAGATTGGCCTCTGTGGAGGAGGCTCGTGAAGGACGCTACTGGGCAGTTGGAGGCAGTCGCCCTCCAACAACAACGGAGGGCGGAGGAGCGATGCTCACAACAACGAGCGGAGCGCCGGGCGGCTAAAGCACAGCGGGTTGGCACAGTAGGGGGCACAGGTGGTGCATCAGCCACTCATCTCAGTCAGTCGACCCGTAGCACCTGGGTCTGCCCCGTGACCTCCTGCCAGCAGGCGTTCAACACTCGGCCTTCAGGTGCCCCTAGCCTGCCACAAGCGCCGTGGTGACGTCACCGCCGTGTAGGGGCGAATGGCGGTTGTTGTTGTTGTTGTTGCCTGTCCGGCAGAACAACCTCCGACCTCCTCATTGGTGCCGGACGGCAACGCTGTGGTGGGCAGTGCCGTGGGGGTGGAGGGCCAATTGCGATTGGCCATTCCTCTCACGGCGTCTGCATCCACCACAGCGGACAAACGGGGGCTCTGGACGGGTGCAAGTGGCTGGTCAACCCCTCCAACTTCTATCCAAGTACCACTCAACCAGGTGGGAAAAAAAATCTAAGCAAGCTGTTGCCGGAGGCCCTGGGGGGACAGGCGTCTATGACGTCTCCTGGCAAAAACCCCCATTTGGCCCAGCGTGGAGATGGAATCCCGTAGCCAAGGGGCTCCCCCAGAAACGGCAAAATAAACCCATTGCGAGTGACCACGTGGAATGTTCGAACGCTCACTGCGGAGGAGAGGCTGCCACTCCTCTGTCGGGAGCCGGACCGGTACCGCCTGGATCTCTGTGGCATTCAGGAGGTCCGGTGGATCGGATCTGGCATGGGTGTGTGGAGGAGAGGCTGCCACTCGTCTGTCCGGAGCTGGACCGGTACCGCCTAGATCTCTGTGGCATTCAGGAGGTCCGGTGGACCGGTTCTGGCGTGGGTGTGTGGAGGAGAGGCTGCCACTCCTCTGTCGGGGGCTGGACCGGTACCGCCTGGATCTCTGTGGCATTCAGGAGGTCCGGTGGACCGGATCTGACGTAGGTGTGTGGAGGAGAGGCTGCCACTCCTCTGTCGGGGGCTGGACCGGTACCGCCTGGATCTCTGTGGCATTCAGGAGGTCCGGTGGACCGGATCTGACGTGGGTGTGTGGAGGAGAGGCTGCCACTCCTCTGTCGGGGGCTGGACCGGTACCGCCTGGATCTCTGTGGCATTCAGGAGGTCCGGTGGACCGGATCTGGCGTGGGTGTGTGGAGGAGAGGCTGCCACTCCTCTGTCGGGGGCTGGACTGGTACCGCCTGGATCTCTGTGGCATTCCGGAGATCCGGTGGACCGGATCTGGCGTGGGTGTGTGGAGGAGAGGCTGCCACTCCTCTGTCGGGGGCTGTACCGGTACCGCCTGAGCTGTGTGTGTTTATTTAGAGCGTTCCCAACTCACCTGAACTACTCCATCATTGTTTTTGTTTCTGCGAGAGAGAGAGAGAGATAAATGGAGTCAGTCACCACGGTAGGTTTTGGCATTAATTGAAAGGTGTCACAATCATCTCAATGGGTTTCTCTTGGTCTCTATGCGTCTCTGACTGGGTCTCTATGGAACTCTGTATCTCTATGGGTCTCTGTGTATCTCTACGAGTCTCTGTGTATCTCTATGGGTCTCTGTGTGTCTCTATGGGTCTCTGTGTGTCTCTATGGGTCTCTGTGTGTCTCTATGAGTCTCTGTGTATCTCTACGAGTCTCTGTGTATCTCTATGGGTCTCTGTGTATCTCTGAGTCTCTGTGTATCTCTATGAGTATCTGTGTATCTCTATGGGTCTCTATGTATCTCTATGAGTCTCTGTGTATCTCTATGAGTCTCTGTGTGTTTCTATGGGTCTCTGTGTATCTCTACGAGTCTCTGTGTATCTCTATGAGTCTCTGTGTGTTTCTATGGGTCTCTGTGTGTCTCTACGGGTCTCTGTGTATCTCTATGGGTCTCTGTGTATCTCTATGAGTCTCTGTGTATCTCTATGGGTCTCTGTGTATCTCTATGAGTCTCTATGTATCTCTATGAGTCTCTGTGTGTTTCTATGGGTCTCTGTGTGTCTCTACGGATCTCTGTGTATCTCTATGGGTCTCTGTGTATCTCTATGAGTCTCTGTGTATCTCTATGGGTTTCTGTGTATCTCTATGAGTCTCTGTGTGTCTCTATGGGTCTCTGTGTATCTCTATGGGTCTCTGTGTATCTCTATGAGTCGCTGTGTATCTCTATGGGTCTCTGTGTATCTCTACGAGTCTCTGTGTGTCTCTACGGGTCTCTGTGTATCTCTATGGGTCTCTGTGTATCTCTATGAGTCTCTGTGTATCTCTATGGGTTTCTGTGTATCTCTATGAGTCTCTGCGTGTCTCTATGGGTCTCTGTGTATCTCTATGAGTCTCTGTGTGTCTCTATGGGTCTCTGTGTATCTCTATGGGTCTCTGTGTATCTCTACGAGTCTCTGTGTGTCTCTACGAGTCTCTGTGTATCTCTATGGGTCTCTGTGTATCTCTATGGGTCTCTGTGTATCTCTATGAGTCTATGTGTATCTCTATGAGTCGCTGTGTATCTCTATGGATTTCTGTGTATCTCTATGAGTCTCTGTGTGTCTCTATGGGTCTCTGTGTATCTCTATGAGTCTCTGTGTGTCTCTATGGGTCTCTGTGTATCTCTATGAGTCTCTGTGTCTCTATGGGTCTCTGTGTGTCTCTATGAGTCTCTGTGTGTCTCTATGGGTATCTGTGTATCTCTATGGGTCTCTGTGTATCTCTATGAGTCTCTGTGTGTCTCTATGGGTCTCTGTGTATCTCTATGAGTGTCTGTGTATCCCTATGAGTCTCTATGTATCTCTACGAGTCTCTGTGTGTCTCTATGGGTCTCTGTGTATCTCTATGGGTCTCTGTGTATCTCTATAGTCTCTGTGTATGTCTATGAGTCTATGCGTGTCTCTATGAGTCTCTGTGTATCTCTATGGGTCTCTGTGTATCTCGATGGGTCTCTGTGTATCTCTATAGTCTCTGTGTATGTCTATGAGTCTATGTGTGTCTCTATGAGTCTCTGTGTGTCTCTATGAGTCTTTGTGTGTCTCTATGAGTCTCTGTGTGTCTCTATGAGTCTCTGTGTATCTCTATGAGTCTCTGTGTATCTCTATGGGTCTCTGTGTATCTATATGAGACACTATGAGTCTCTATGAGTCTGTATAGCGTCACGTGGTGTGACGAGGTGGTGGTGTTGTGGTGTGACTGGTGGTGGTGTTGTGGTGTGACTGTGGTGGTGTTGTGGTGTGACTGTGGTGGTGGTGTGGTGTGACTGTGATGGTGGTATTGTGGTGTGGTGGTGTTGTGGTGTGACTGTGGTGGTGTTGTGGTGTGACTGGTGGTAGTGGTGGTGGTGTTGTGGTGTGACTGGTGGCGGTGTTGTGGTGTGGTGGTGTTGTGGTGTGACTGTGGTGGTGTTGTGGTGTGACTGGTATGGTGGTGTTGTGGTGTGACTGTGGTGGTGTTGTGGTGTGGCTGATATGGTGGTGTTGTGTTGTGGTGTTGTGGTGTGACTGCTGGTGGTGTTGTGGTGTGACTGTTGTGTTGTGGTGTGATTGTGTTGTTGTGTTGTGACTGGTGGTGTTGTGGTGTGACTGTGGTGTTGTGGTGTGACTGTGGTGGTGTTGGGGTGTGATTGGTGGTGGTGTTGTGGTGTGACTGGTGGTGTTGTGGTGTGACTAGTGGTGGTCTTATGGTGTGACTGTGGTGTTGTGATGTGACTGTGGTGGTGTTGTGGTGTGACTGGTGGTGGGGTTGTGGTGTGACTGGTGGTGGTGTTGTGGTGTGACTGGTGGTGGTGTTGTGGTGTGACTGGTGGTGGTGTGGTGTGACTGTGGTGTTGTTGTGTGACTGTGGTGGTGTTGTGGTGTGACTGTGGTGGTGTTGTGGTGTGACTGTGGTGGTGTTGTGGTGTGACTGGTGGTGTCGTTGTGTGACTCCCTCACGATCACGAGGTGGTGTTGTGGTGTGGTGGTGTTGCGGTGTGACCCTGGTGTTGTGGTGTGACTGGTGGTGGTGTTGTGGTGTGACTGGTGGTAGTGTTGTGGTGTGACTCCCTCACGATCACGAGGTGGTGTTGTGGTGTGACTGCGGTGGTGTTGTGGTGTGACTGCGGTGGTGTTGTGGTGTGACTGTGGTGTTGTGGTGTTGTGGTGTGACTGGTGGTGGTGTTGTGGTGTGACTGGTGGTGTTGTGGTGTGACTGTGGTGGTGTTGTGGTGTGACTGGTGGTGGTGTTGTGGTGTGACTCCCTCACGATCACGAGCTGGTGTTGTGGTGTGGTGGTGTTGTGGTGTGACCGTGGTGTTGTGGCGTGACTGGTGGTGGTGTTGTGGTGTGACTGTGGTGGTGTTGTGGTGTGACTGCGGTGGTGTTGTGGTGTTACTGTGGTGGTGTTGTGGTGTACTGGTGGTGGTGTTGTGGTGTGACTGTGGTGTGACTGGTGGTGTTGTGGTGTGACTGTGATGGTGGTGTTGTGGTGTGACTGGTGGTGTTGTGGTGTGACTGGTGGTGGTGTTGTGGTGTGACTGTGGTGGTGGTGTTGTGGTGTGACTGCGGTGGTGTTGGGGTGTGACTGTGGTGGTGTTGTGGTGTGACTGGTGGTGTTGTGGTGAGACTCCCTCACGATCACGAGCTGGTGTTGTGGTGTGGTGGTGTTGTGGTGTGACCGTGGTGTTGTGGCGTGACTGGTGGTGGTGTTGTGGTGTGACTGTCGTGGTGTTGTGGTGTGACTGCGGTGGTGTTGTGGTGTTACTGTGGTGGTGTTGTGGTGTAATGGTGGTGGTGTTGTGGTGTAACTGTGGTGTTGTGGTGTGACTGGTGGTGTTGTGGTGTGACTGTGATGGTGGTGTTGTGGTGTGACTGGTGGTGTTGTGGTGTGACTGGTGGTGGTGTTGTGGTGTGACTGTGGTGGTGGTGTTGTGGTGTGACTGCGGTGGTGTTGGGGTGTGACTGTGGTGGTGTTGTGGTGTGACTGGTGGTGGTGTTGTGGTGTGACTCCCTCACGATCACGAGGTGGTGTGGTGGTGTGGTGGTGTTGTGGTGTGACTGTGGTGTTGTGGTGTGACTGGTGGTGGTGTTGTTGTGTGACTGTGGTGGTGTTGTGGTGTGACTGTGGTGGTGGTGTGGTGTGACTGTGGTGATGGTGTTGTGGTGTGGTGTTGTGGTGTGACTGTGGTGGTGTTGTGGTGTGACTGGTGGTAGTGGTGGTGGTGTTGTGGTTTGACTGGTGGCGGTGTTGTGGTGTGGTGGGGTTGTGGTGTGACTGTGGTGGTGTTGTGGTGTGACTGGTATGGTAGTGTTGTGTTGTGGTTTTGTGGTGTGACTGTGCTGTTGTGTTGTGACTGGTGGTGTTGTGGTGTGACTGTGGTGTTGTGGTGTGACTGTGGTGGTGTTGTGGTGTGACTGGTGGTGTCAATGTGTGACTCCCTCACGATCACGAGGTGGTGTTGTGGTGTGGTGGTGTTGCGGTGTGACCCTGGTGTTGTGGTGTGAATGGTGGTGGTGTTGTGGTGTGACTCCCTCACGATCACGAGGTGGTGTTGTGGTGTGACTGTGGTGGTGTTGTGGTGTGACTGTGGTGTTGTGGTGTTGTGGTGTGACTGGTGGTGGTGGTGTTGTGGTGTGAATGGTGGTGTTGTGGTGTGACTGTGGTGGTGTTGTGGTATGACTGGTGCTGGTGTTGTGGTGTGACTCCTTCACGATCACAAGCTGGTGTTGTGGTGTGGTGGTGTTGTGGTGTGACCGTGGTGTTGTGGCGTGACTGGTGGTGGTGTTGTGGTGTGACTGTGGTGGTGTTGTGGTGTGACTCGCTCACGATCACGAGGTGGTGTTGTGGTGTGACTGTGCTGGTGTTGTGGTGTGACTGCGGTGGTGTTGTGGTGTTACTGTGGTGGTGTTGTGGTGTACTGGTGGTGTTGTTGTGGTGTGACTGTGGTGTTGTGGTGTGACTGGTGGTATTGTGGTGTGACTGTGGTGGTGGTGTTTTGGTGTGACTGGTGGTGTTGTGGTGTGACTGGTGGTGGTGTTGTGGTGTGACTGTGGTGGTGGTGTTGTGGTGTGACTGGTGGTGTTGTGGTGTGCCTGGTGGTGGTGTTGTGGTGTGACTGTGGTGGTGGTGTTGTGGTGTGACTGCGGTGGTGTTGGGGTGTGACTGTGGTGGTGTTGTGGTGTGACTGTGGTGGTGTTGTGTTGTGACTGGTGGTAGTGGTGGTGTTGTGGTGTGACTGTGGTGTTGTGGTGTGACTGGTGGTGGTGTTGTGGTGTGACTGGTGTTGGTGTTGTGGTGCGACTGTGGTGGTGTTGTGGTGTGACTGTGGTGGTGGTGTGGTGTGACTGTGGTGATGGTGTTGTGGTGTGGTGGTGTTGTGGTGTGACTGTGGTGGTGTTGTGGTGTGACTGGTATGGTGGTGTTGTGTTGTGGTGTTGTGGTGTTACTGTGGTGGTGTTGTGGTGTGACTGGTATGGTGGTGTTGTGTTGTGGTGTTGCGGTGTGACTGGTGGTGTTGTGGTGTGACTGGTCGTGGTGTTGGGGTGTGACTCGTCGTTGTGTTGGGGTGTGACTGGTGGTGGTGTTGTGGTGTGACTGTTGTGTTGTGGTGTGACTGGTGGTGTTGTGGTGTGACTGTGGTGTTGTGTTGTGACTGTGGTGGTGTTGTGGTGTGACTGGTGGTGGTGTTGTGGTGTGACTGGTGGTGTTGTGGTGTGACTGGTGGTGTTGTGGTGTGACTGGTGGTGGTCTTATGGTGTGACTGTGGTGTTGTGGTGTGACTGTGGTGGTGTTGTGCTGTGACTGTGGTGGTGTTTTGTTGTGACTGGTGGTGGTGTTGTGTTGTGACTGGTGGTGTTGTGGTGTGACTGTTGGTGTTTTGGTGTGACAGGTGGTGGTGGTGTGGTGTGACTGTGGTGTTGTGGTGTGACTGTGGTGTTGTGGTGTGACTGTGGTGGTGTTGTGGTGTGACTGTGGTGGTGTTGTGGTGTGACTTTGGTGGTGTTGTGGTGTGACTGTGGTGGTGTTGTGGTGTGACTTGTAGTGGTGTTGTGGTGTGACTGGTGGTGTTGTGGTGTGACTCCCTCACGATCACGAGGTGGTGTTGTGGTGTGACTGTGGTGGTGTTGTGGTGTTACTGGTGTTGTGACTGTGGTGTTGTGGTGTGACTGGTGTTGTGGTGTGACTGTGATGTTGTGGTGTGACTGGTGTTGTGGTGTGACTGGTGTTGTGGTGTAACAGTGGTGTTGTGGTGTGACTCCCTCACGATCACGAGGTGGTGGTGTTGTGGTGTGACTGGTTGTGGTGTGACTGTGGTGTTGTGGTGTGTTGGTGTTGTGGTGTGACTGGTGTTGTGGTGTGACTGGTGTTGTGGTGTGACTGTGGTGTTGTGGTGTCACTGGTGGTGGTGTTGTGGTGTGACTCCCTCACGAGCACGAGGTGGTGTTGTGGTGTGGTGGTGTTGTGGTGTGACTGGTGGTGGTGTTGTGGTGTGACTGTGGTGGTGGTGTGGTGTGACTGTGGTGGTGGTGTTGTGGTGTGGTGGTGTTGTGGTGTGACTGTGGTGGTGTTGTGGTGTGACTGGTGGTAGTGGTGGTGGTGTTGTGGTTTGACTGGTGGCGGTATTGTGGTGTGGTGGTGTTGTGGTGTGACTGTGGTGGTGTTGTGGTATGACTGGTATGGTGGTGTTCTGTTGTGGTGTTGTGGTGTGACTGTGGTGGTGTTGTGGTGTGACTGGTGGTGGTGTTGTGGTGTGACTGGTAGTGGTGTTGTGGTGTGACTGGTGTTGTGGTGTGACTGTGGTGTTGTGGTGTGACTGGTGTTGTGGTGTGACTGGTGTTGTGGTGTAACAGTGGTGTTGTGGTGTGACTCCCTCACGATCACGAGGTGGTGGTGTTGTGGTGTGACTGGTTGTGGTGTGACTGTGGTGTTGTGGTGTGTTGGTGTTGTGGTGTGACTGGTGTTGTGGTGTGACTGGTGCTGTGGTGTGACTGTGGTGTTGTGGTGTCACTGGTGGAGGTGTTGTGGTGTGACTGGTGTTGTGGTGTGACTGGTGCTGTGGTGTGACTGTGGTGTTGTGGTGTGACTGGTGGTGGTGTTGTGGTGTGACTCCCTCACGAGCACGAGGTGGTGTGGTGGTGTGGTGGTGTTGTGGTGTGACTGTGGTGTTGTGGTGTGACTGGTGGTGGTGTGACTGTGGTGGTGTTGTGGTGTGACTGTGGTGGTGGTGTGGTGTGACAGTGGTGGTGGTGTTGTGGTGTGGTGGTGTTGTGGTGTGACTGTGGTGGTGTTGTGGTGTGACTGGTGGTAGTGGTGGTGGTGTTGTGGTTTGACTGGTGGCGGTATTGTGGTGTGGTGGTGTTGTGGTGTGACTGTGGTGGTATTGTGGTGTGACTGGTATGGTGGTGTTCTGTTCTGGTGTTGTGGTGTGACTGTGGTGGTGTTGTGTTGTGACTGGTGTTGTGGTGTGACTCCCTCACAATCACGAGGTGGTGTTGTGGTGTGACTGGTGTTGTGGTGAGACTCCCTCACGATCACGAGGTGGTGTTGTGGTGTGACTGGTGTTGTGGTGTGACTCCCTCACGATCACGAGGTGGTGTTGTGGTGTGCCTGGTGTTGTGGTGAGACTCCCTCACGATCACGAGGTGGTGGTGTTGTGGTGTGACTGGTTGTGGTGTGACTGTGGTGTTGTGGTGTGTTGGTGTTGTGGTGTGACTGGTGTTGTGGTGTGACTGGTGTTGTGGTGTGACTGTGGTGTTGTGTTGTGACTGTGGTGGTGTTGTGGTGTGACTGGTGGTGGTGTTGTGGTGTGACTGGTGGTGTTGTGGTCTGACTGGTGGTGTTGTGGTGTGACTGGTGGTGGTCTTATGGTGTGACTGTGGTGTTGTGGTGTGACTGTGGTGGTGTTGTGCTGTGACTGTGGTGGTGTTTTGGTGTGACTGGTGGTGGTGTTGTGGTGTGACTGGTGGTATTGTGGTGTGACTGGTGGTGTTGTGGTGTGACAGGTGGTGGTGGTGTGGTGTGACTGTGGTGTTGTGGTGTGACTGTGGCGTTGTGGTGTGACTGTGGTGGTGTTGTGGTGTGACTGTGGTGGTGTTGTGGTGTGACTTTGGTGGTGTTGTGGTGTGACTGTGGTGGTGTGACTGGTGGTGGTGTTGTGGTGTGACTGGTGGTGGTGTTGTGGTGTGACTGGTGGTAGTGGTGGTGGTGTTGTGGTTTGACTGGTGGCGGTATTGTGGTGTGGTGGTGTTGTGGTGTGACTGTGGTGGTATTGTGGTGTGACTGGTATGGTGGTGTTCTGTTGTGGTGTTGTGGTGTGACTGTGGTGGTGTTGTGTTGTGACTGGTGTTGTGGTGTGACTCCCTCACGATCACGAGGTGGTGTTGTGGTGTGACTGGTGTTGTGGTGAGACTCCCTCACGATCACGAGGTGGTGTTGTGGTGTGACTGGTGTTGTGGTGTGACTCCCTCACGATCACGAGGTGGTGTTGTGGTGTGCCTGATGTTGTGGTGAGACTCCCTCACGATCACGAGGTGGTGGTGTTGTGGTATGACTGGTTGTAGTGTGACTGTGGTGTTGTGGTGTGTTGGTGTTGTGGTGTGACTGGTGTTGTGGTGTGACTGGTGTTGTGGTGTGACTGTGGTGTTGTGTTGTGACTGTGGTGTTGTGGTGTGACTGGTGGTGGTGTTGTGGTGTGACTGGTGGTGTTGTGGTGTGACTGTGGTGTTGTGGTGTGACTGGTGGTGGTGTTGTGGTGTGACTGTGGTGGTGTTGTGGTGTGACTGTGGTGGTGGTGTGGTGTGACTGTGGTGGTGGTGTTGTGGTGTGGTGGTGTTGTGGTGTGACTGTGGTGGTGTTGTGGTGTGACTGGTGGTAGTGGTGGTGGTGTTGTGGTTTGACTGGTGGCGGTATTGTGGTGTGGTGGTGTTGTGGTGTGACTGTGGTGGTATTGTGGTGTGACTGGTATGGTGGTGTTCTGTTGTGGTGTTGTGGTTTGACTGTGGTGGTGTTGTGGTGTGACTGGTGTTGTGGTGTGACTCCCTCACGATCACGAGGTGGTGTTGTGGTGTGACTGGTGTTGTGGTGATACTCCCTCACGATCACGAGGTGGTGTTGTGGTGTGACTGGTGTTGTGGTGAGACTCCCTCACGATCACTAGGTGGTGTTGTGGTGTGCCTGGTGTTGTGGTGATACTCCCTCACGATCACGAGGTGGTGTTGTGGTGTGACTGGTTGTGGTGTGACTGTGGTGTGTTGGTGTTGTGGTGTGACTGGTGTTGTGGTGTGACTGTGGTGTTGTGGTGTCACTGGTGGTGTTGTGGTGTGACTGTGGTGTTGTGGTGTGACTGGTGGTGTTGTGGTGTGACTCCCTCACGAGCACGAGGTGGTGTTGTGGTGTTGTGGTGTGGTGGTGTTGTGGTGTGCCTGTGGTGTTGTGGTGTGACTGGTGGTGGTGTTGTGGTGTGACTGTGGTGGTGTTGTGGTGTGCCTGTGGTGTTGTGGTGTGACTGTGGTGGTGTTGTGGTGTGACTGGTATGGTGGTGTTCTGTTGTGGTTTTGTGGTGTGACTGTGTTGTTGTGTGTTGGTGTTGTGGTGTGCCTGGTGTTGTGGTGTGCCTGATGTTGTGGTTGTGACTGGTGTTGTGGTATGACTGTGGTGTTGTGGTGTGTTGGTGTTGTGGTGTGACTGGTGTTGTGTTGTGACTGGTGTTGTGGTGCGTTGGTGTTGTGGTGTGACTGGTGTTGTGGTGTGACTGGTGGTGGTGTTGTGGTGTGAAGGGGTGTTGTGGTGTGCCTGGTGTTGTGGTGTGACTGGTGTTGTGGTGAGACTCCCTCACGATCACGAGGTGGTGTTGTGGTGTGACTGTGATGTTGTGGTGTGCCCGGTGTTGTGAAGTGACTGTGGCGGTGTTGTGGTGTGCCTGGTGTTGTGGTGAGACTGTGGTGTTGTGGTGAGACTCCCTCACGATCACGAGGTGGTGTTGTGGTGTGACTGGTGTTGTGGTGAGACTCCCTCACGATCACGAGGTGGTGTTGTGGTGTGACTGGTGTTGTGGTGTCACTGGTGTTGTGGTGCGTTGGTGTTGTGGTGTGACTGGTGGTGGTGTTGTGGTGTGAAGGGGTGTTGTGGTGTGCCTGGTGTTGTGGTGTGACTGGTGTTGTGGTGAGACTCCCTCACGATCACGAGGTGGTGTTGTGGTGTGACTGGTGTTGTGGTGTGACTGTGATGTTGTGGTGTGCCCGGTGTTGTGAAGTGACTGTGGCGGTGTTGTGGTGTGCCTGGTGTTGTGGTGAGACTGTGGTGTTGTGGTGAGACTCCCTCACGATCACGAGGTGGTGTTGTGGTGTGACTGTGGTTGTGTTGTGGTGTGACTAGTGTTGTGGAGTGTCTGGTGTTGTGGTGTGACTGGTGTTGTGGTGAGACTCCCTCACGATCAGGAGGTGGTGTTGTGGTGTGACTGTGGTGGTGTTGTTGTGGTGTGACTGGTGGTGGTGTTGTGGTGTGACTCCATCACGATCACGAGCTGGTGTTGTGGTGTGGTGGTGTTGTGGTGTGACCGTGGTGTTGTGGTGTGACTGGTGTTGTGGTGCGTTGGTGTTGTGGTGTAACTGGTGTTGTGTTGTGACTGGTGGTGGTGTTGTGGTGTGATCGGGTGTTGTTATGTGCCTGGTGGTATTGTGGTGTGACTGTGGTGGTGGTGTTGTGGTGTGACTGGTGGTGTTGTGGTGTGACTGGTGGTGGTGTTGTGGTGTGAATGTGGTGGTGGTGTTGTGGTGTGACTGGTGGTGTTGTGGTGTGCCTGGTGGTGGTGTTGTGGTGTGACTGTGGTGGTGGTGTTGTGGTGTGACTGCGGTGGTGTTGGGGTGTGACTGTGGTGGTGTTGTGGTGTGACTGTGGTGGTGTTGGGGTGTGACTGTGGTGGTGTTGTGGTGTGACTGTGGTGGTGTTGTGTTGTGACTGGTGGTAGTGGTGGTGTTGTGGTGTGACTGTGGTGTTGTGGTGTGACTGGTGGTGGTGTTGTGGTGTGACTGGTGTTGGTGTTGTGGTGCGACTGTGGTGGTGTTGTGGTGTGACTGTGGTGGTGTGGTGTGACTGTGGTGATGGTGTTGTGGTGTGGTGGTGTTGTGGTGTGACTGGTGGTGGTGTTGTGGTGTGACTGGTGTTGTGACTGTGTTGTTGTGGTGTGAATGGTGTTGTGGTGTGACTGTGGTGTTGTGGTGTGACTGGTGTTGTGGTGTGACTGGTGTTGTGGTGTAACAGTGGTGTTGTGGTGTGACTCCCTCACGATCACGCGGTGGTGGTGTTGTGGTGTGACTGGTTGTGGTGTGACTGTGGTGTTGTGGTGTGTTGGTGTTGTGGTGTGACTGGTGTTGTGGTGTGACTGGTGTTGTGGTGTGACTGTGGTGTTGTGGTGTCACTGGTGGTGTTGTGGTGTGACTGTGGTGTTGTGGTGTGACTGGTGGTGGTGTTGTGGTGTGACTCCCTCACGAGCACGAGGTGGTGTTGTGGTGTGGTGGTGTTGTGGTGTGACTGTGGTGTTGTGGTGTGACTGGTGGTGGTGTTGTGGTGTGACTGTGGTGGTGGTGTGGTGTGACTGTGGTGGTGGTGTTGTGGTGTGGTGGTGTTGTGGTGTGACTGTGGTGGTGTTGTGGTGTGACTGGTGGTAGTGGTGGTGGTGTTGTGGTTTGACTGGTGGCGGTATTGTGGTGTGGTGGTGTTGTGGTGTGACTGTGGTGGTGTTGTGGTGTGACTGGTATGGTGGTGTTCTGTTGTGGTGTTGTGGTGTGACTGTGGTGGTGTTGTGGTGTGACTGGTGGTGGTGTTGTGGTGTGACTGGTGGTGGTTTTGTGGTGTGACTGGTGTTGTGGTGTGACTGTGGTGTTGTGGTGTGACTGGTGTTGTGGTGTGACTGGTGTTGTGGTGTCAGTGGTGTTGTGGTGTGACTCCCTCACGATCACGAGGTGGTGGTGTTGTGGTGTGACTGGTTGTGGTGTGACTGTGGTGTTGTGGTGTGTTGGTGTTGTGGTGTGACTGGTGTTGTGGTGTGACTGGTGTTGTGGTGTGACTGTGGTGTTGTGGTGTCACAGGTGGAGGTGTTGTGGTGTGACTGTGGTGTTGTGGTGTGACTGGTGGTGTTGTGGTGTGACTGGTGGTGGTGTTGTGGTGTGACTGTGGTGGTGGTGTTGTGGTGTGATTGTGGTGGTGGTGTGGTGTGACAGTGGTGGTGGTGTTGTGGTGTGGTGGTGTTGTGGTGTGACTGTGGTGGTGTTGTGGTGTGACTGGTGGTAGTGGTGGTGGTGTTGTGGTTTGACTGGTGGCGGTATTGTGGTGTGGTGGTGTTGTGGTGTGACTGTGGTGGTATTGTGGTGTGACTGGTATGGTGGTGTTCTGTTCTGGTGTTGTGGTGTGACTGTGGTGGTGTTGTGTTGTGACTGGTGTTGTGGTGTGACTCCCTCACAATCACGAAGTGGTGTTGTGGTGTGACTGGTGTTGTGGTGTGACTCCCTCACGATCACGAGGTGGTGTTGTGGTGTGCCTGGTGTTGTGGTGAGACTCCCTCACGATCACGAGGTGGTGGTGTTGTGGTGTGACTGGTTGTGGTGTGACTGTGGTGTTGTGGTGTGTTGGTGTTGTGGTGTGACTGGTGTTGTGGTGTGACTGGTGTTGTGGTGTGACTGTGGTGTTGTGTTGTGACTGTGGTGGTGTTGTGGTGTGACTGGTGGTGGTGTTGTGGTGTGACTGGTGGTGTTGTGGTGTGACTGGTGTTGTTGTGGTGTGACTGGTGGTGGTCTTATGGTGTGACTGTGGTGTTGTGGTGTGACTGTGGTGGTGTTGTGCTGTGACTGTGGTGGTGTTTTGGTGTGACTGGTGGTGGTGTTGTGGTGTGACTGGTGGTGTTGTGGTGTGACTGGTGGTGTTGTGGTGTGACAGGTGGTGGTGTGGTGTGACTGTGGTGTTGTGGTGTGACTGTGGCGTTGTGGTGTGACTGTGGTGGTGTTGTGGTGTGACTGTGGTGGTGTTGTGGTGTGACTTTGGTGGTGTTGTGGTGTGACTGTGGTGGTGTTGTGGTTTGACTGGTGGTGGTGTTGTGGTGTGACTGGTGGTGGTGTTGTGGTGTGACTCCCTCACGATCACGAGGTGGTGTTGTGGTGTGACTGTGGTGGTGTTGTGGTGTGACTGGTGTTGTGACTGTGGTGTTGTGGTGTGACTGGTGTTATGGTGTGACTGGTGTTATGGTGTGACTGGTGTTGTGGTGTGACTGGTGTTGTGGTGTGACTCCCTCACGATCATGAGGTGGTGTTGTGGTGTGACTGGTTGTGGTGTGACTGGTGTTGTGGTGTGACTGGTGTTGTGGTGTGACTGTGGTGTTGTGGTGTCACTGGTGGTGGTGTTGTGGTGTGACTGTGGTGTTGTGGTGTGACTGGTGGTGGTGTTGTGGTGTGACTCCCTCACGAGCACGAGGTGGTGTTGTGGTTTTGTGGTGTTGTGGTGTGACTGTGGTGTTGTGGTGTGACTGGTGGTGGTGTTGTTGTGTGACTGTGGTGGTGTTGTGGTGTGACTGTGGTGTGGTGTAACTGTGGTGGTGGTGTTGTGGTGTGGTGGTGTTGTGGTGTGACTGTGGTGGTGTTGTGGTGTGACTGGTGGTAGTGGTGGTGGTGTTGTGGTTTGACTGGTGGCGGTATTGTGGTGTGGTGGTGTTGTGGTGTGACTGTGGTGGTATTGTGGTGTGACTGGTATGGTGGTGTTCTGTTGTGGTGTTGTGGTGTGACTGTGGTGGTGTTGTGTTGTGACTGGTGTTGTGGTGTGACTCCCTCACGATCACGA
The DNA here is from genome assembly GCF_010993605.1 of Petromyzon marinus. Taxonomy (NCBI): domain Eukaryota; kingdom Metazoa; phylum Chordata; class Hyperoartia; order Petromyzontiformes; family Petromyzontidae; genus Petromyzon; species Petromyzon marinus. Next base: position 96,072 of record NW_022639186.1, read on the forward strand.
GGTGGTGTTGTGGTGTGACTGGTGTTGTGGTGAGACTCCCTCACGATCACGAGGTGGTGTTGTGGTGTGACTGGTGTTGTGGTGTGACTCCCTCACGATCACGAGGTGGTGTTGTGGTGTGCCTGATGTTGTGGTGAGACTCCCTCACGATCACGAGGTGGTGGTGTTGTGGTATGACTGGTTGTAGTGTGACTGTGGTGTTGTGGTGTGTTGGTGTTGTGGTGTGACTGGTGTTGTGGTGTGACTGGTGTTGTGGTGTGACTGTGGTGTTGTGTTGTGACTGTGGTGTTGTGGTGTGACTGGTGGTGGTGTTGTGGTGTGACTGGTGGTGTTGTGGTGTGACTGGTGGTGTTGTGGTGTGACTGTGGTGTTGTGGTGTGACTGGTGGTGGTGTTGTGGTGTGACTGTGGTGGTGTTGTGGTGTGACTGTGGTGGTGGTGTGGTGTGACTGTGGTGGTGGTGTTGTGGTGTGGTGGTGTTGTGGTGTGACTGTGGTGGTGTTGTGGTGTGACTGGTGGTAGTGGTGGTGGTGTTGTGGTTTGACTGGTGGCGGTATTGTGGTGTGGTGGTGTTGTGGTGTGACTGTGGTGGTATTGTGGTGTGACTGGTATGGTGGTGTTCTGTTGTGGTGTTGTGGTGTGACTGTGGTGGTGTTGTGGTGTGACTGGTGTTGTGGTGTGACTCCCTCACGATCACGAGGTGGTGTTGTGGTGTGACTGGTGTTGTGGTGAGACTCCCTCACGATCACGAGGTGGTGTTGTGGTGTGACTGGTGTTGTGGTGTGACTCCCTCACGATCACTAGGTGGTGTTGTGGTGTGCCTGGTGTTGTGGTGAGACTCCCTCACGATCACGAGGTGGTGTTGTGGTGTGACTGGTTGTGGTGTGACTGTGGTGTTGTGGTGTGTTGGTGTTGTGGTGTGACTGGTGTTGTGGTGTGACTGGTGTTGTGGTGTCACTGGTGGTGTTGTGGTGTGACTGTGGTGTTGTGGTGTGACTGGTGGTGTTGTGGTGTGACTCCCTCACGAGCACGAGGTGGTGTTGTGGTGTTGTGGTGTGGTGGTGTTGTGGTGTGCCTGTGGTGTTGTGGTGTGACTGGTGGTGGTGTTGTGGTGTGACTGTGGTGGTGTTGTGGTGTGCCTGTGGTGTTGTGGTGTGACTGTGGTGGTGTTGTGGTGTGACTGGTATGGTGGTGTTCTGTTGTGGTTTTGTGGTGTGACTGTGTTGTTGTGTGTTGGTGTTGTGGTGTGCCTGGTGTTGTGGTGTGCCTGATGTTGTGGTTGTGACTGGTGTTGTGGTATGACTGTGGTGTTGTGGTGTGTTGGTGTTGTGGTGTGACTGGTGTTGTGTTGTGACTGGTGTTGTGGTGCGTTGGTGTTGTGGTGTGACTGGTGTTGTGGTGTGACTGGTTGTGGTGTTGTGGTGTAAAGGGGTGTTGTGGTGTGCCTGGTGTTGTGGTGTGACTGGTGTTGTGGTTTGACTCCCTCACGATTACGTGGTGGTGTTGTGGTGTGACTGTGATGTTGTGGTGTGCCCGGTGTTGTGAAGTGACTGTGGCGGTGTTGTGGTGTGCCTGGTGTTGTGGTGAGACTGTGGTGTTGTGGTGAGACTCCCTCACGATCACGAGGTGGTGTTGTGGTGTGACTGGTGTTGTGATGAGACTCCCTCACGATCACGAGGTGGTGTTGTGGTGTGACTGGTGTTGTGGTGTCACTGGTGTTGTGGTGCGTTGGTGTTGTGGTGTGACTGGTGGTGGTGTTGTGGTGTGAAGGGGTGTTGTGGTGTGCCTGGTGTTGTGGTGTGACTGGTGTTGTGGTGAGACTCCCTCACGATCACGAGGTGGTGTTGTGGTGTGACTGGTGTTGTGGTGTGACTGTGATGTTGTGGTGTGCCCGGTGTTGTGAAGTGACTGTGGCGGTGTTGTGGTGTGCCTGGTGTTGTGGTGAGACTGTGGTGTTGTGGTGAGACTCCCTCACGATCACGAGGTGGTGTTGTGGTGTGACTGTGGTTGTGTTGTGGTGTGACTAGTGTTGTGGAGTGTCTGGTGTTGTGGTGTGACTGGTGTTGTGGTGAGACTCCCTCACGATCAGGAGGTGGTGTTGTGGTGTGACTGTGGTGGTGTTGTTGTGGTGTGACTGGTGGTGGTGTTGTGGTGTGACTCCCTCACGATCACGAGCTGGTGTTGTGGTGTGGTGGTGTTGTGGTGTGACCGTGGTGTTGTGGTGTGACTGGTGTTGTGGTGCGTTGGTGTTGTGGTGAAACTGGTGTTGTGTTGTGACTGGTGGTGGTGTTGTGGTGTGATCGGGTGTTGTTATGTGCCTGGTGGTATTGTGGTGTGACTGTGGTGGTGGTGTTGTGGTGTGACTGGTGGTGTTGTGGTGTGACTGGTGGTGTTGTGGTGTGACTGTGGTGGTGGTGTTGTGGTGTGACTGGTGGTGTTGTGGTGTGCCTGGTGGTGGTGTTGTGGTGTGACTGTGGTGGTGGTGTTGTGGTGTGACTGCGGTGGTGTTGGGGTGTGACTGTGGTGGTGTTGTGGTGTGACTGTGGTGGTGTTGTGTTGTGACTGGTGGTAGTGGTGGTGTTGTGGTGTGACTGTGGTGTTGTGGTGTGACTGGTGGTGGTGTTGTGGTGTGACTGGTGTTGGTGTTGTGGTGCGACTGTGGTGGTGTTGTGGTGTGACTGTGGTGGTGTTGTGTTGTGACTGGTGTTGTGGTGTGACTCCCTCACAATCACGAAGTGGTGTTGTGGTGTGACTGGTGTTGTGGTGTGACTCCCTCACGATCACGAGGTGGTGTTGTGGTGTGCCTGGTGTTGTGGTGAGACTCCCTCACGATCACGAGGTGGTGGTGTTGTGGTGTGACTGGTTGTGGTGTGACTGTGGTGTTGTGGTGTGTTGGTGTTGTGGTGTGACTGGTGTTGTGGTGTGACTGGTGTTGTGGTGTGACTGTGGTGTTGTGTTGTGACTGTGGTGGTGTTGTGGTGTGACTGGTGGTGGTGTTGTGGTGTGACTGGTGGTGTTGTGGTGTGACTGGTGTTGTTGTGGTGTGACTGGTGGTGGTCTTATGGTGTGACTGTGGTGTTGTGGTGTGACTGTGGTGGTGTTGTGCTGTGACTGTGGTGGTGTTTTGGTGTGACTGGTGGTGGTGTTGTGGTGTGACTGGTGGTGTTGTGGTGTGACTGGTGGTTTCGTGGTGTGACAGGTGGTGGTGTGGTGTGACTGTGGTGTTGTGGTGTGACTGTGGTGGTGTTGTGGTGTGACTGTGGTGGTGTTGTGGTGTGACTGTGGTGGTGTTGTGGTGTGACTTTGGTGGTGTTGTGGTGTGACTGTGGTGGTGTTGTGGTTTGACTGGTGGTGGTGTTGTGGTGTGACTGGTGGTGGTGTTGTGGTGTGACTCCCTCACGATCACGAGGTGGTGTGTGGTGTGACTGTGGTGGTGTTT
>NW_022639187.1:0-2500 GCF_010993605.1 Petromyzon marinus
TCTCTCTCTCTCTGTGTCTCTCTCTCTGTGTCTCTCTCACCCCGTGTCTCTCTCTCCCCGTCTCTCTCTCCCCGTGTCTCTCTCTGTGTCTCTGTGTGTCTCTGTGTCTCTCTCTCTGTCTCTCTCTGCGTCTCTCTGTGTCTCTCTGTGTCTCTGTCTCTCTCTGTGTGTCTGTGTCTCTCTGTGTCTCTGTGTCTCTCTGTGTGTCTGCGTGTCTATGTGTCTCTGTGTCTCTCTGTGTCTCTGTGTCTCTCTGTGTCTCTGTGTGTCTCTGTGTCTCTATGTGTCTCTCTGTGTCTCTCTGTCTCTGTGTGTGTCTGTGTCTCTGTATCTCTGTGTCTCTCTGTGTGTCTCTGTGTGTCTCTGTATCTCTCTGTGTGTCTCTGTATCTCTCTCTGTGTCTCTCTGTGTGTCTCTGTGTCTCTCTCTGTGTCTCTGTATCTCTCTCTGTGTCTCTGTATCTCTCTCTGTGTCTCTGTGTGTCTCTATGTCTGTCCCTGTGTCTCCGCGTGTGTCTCTGTGTGTGTCTCTGTGTCTCTCTCTGTCTCTCTCTGTGTCTCTGTATCTCTCTCTGTGTCTCTGTGTCTCTCTGTCTGTGTCTCCGCGTGTGTCTCTGTGTGTGTCTCTGTGTCTCTCTCTGTCTCTCTCTGTGTCTCTGTATCTCTCTCTGTGTCTCTGTATCTCTCTCTGTGTCTCTCTCTGTGTCTCTGTGTGTCTCTCTGTGTCTCTGTGTGTCTCTGTCTCTCTCTGTGTCTCTGTATCTCTCTCTGTGTCTCTGTGTCTCTGTATCTCTCTCTGTGTCTCTGTATCTCTCTCTCTGTCTCTCTCTGTGTCTCTGTGTGTGTCTCTGTGTGTCTCTGTCTCTCTCTGTGTCTCTGTATCTCTCTCTGTGTCTCTGTGTGTCTCTCTGTGTCTGTGTCTCTGCGTGTGTCTCTGTGTGTGTCTCTGTATCTCTCTCTGTGTCTCTGTGTGTCTCTTTGTGTCTGTGTCTCCGTGTGTGTCTCTCTGTGTGTCTCTGTATCTCTCTCTGTGTCTCTGTGTCTCTGAGTGTCTCTCTGTGTCTCTGTATCTCTCTCTGTGTCTCTGTATCTCTCTCTGTGTCTCTGTGTGTCTCTATGTCTGTCCCTGTGTCTCCGTGTGTGTCTCTGTGTGTGTGTCTGTGTCTCTCTCTGTCTCTCTCTCTGTGTCTCTGTATCTCTCTCTGTGTCTCTGTGTGTCTCTCTGTGTCTGTGTCTCTGCGTGTGTCTGTGTGTGTGTCTCTGTGTCTCTCTCTGTGTCTCTGTGTGTCTCTCTGTGTCTGTGTCTCCGTGTGTGTCTCTCTGTGTGTCTCTGTATCTCTCTCTGTGTCTCTGTGTCTCTGTCTCTCTGTGTCTCTGTGTCTCTGTATCTCTCTCTGTGTCTCTGAGTGTCTCTCTGTGTCTATGTGTCTCTATGTGTGTCTCTGTATCTCTCTCTGTGTCTCTGTGTGTCTGAGTGTCTCTCTGTGTCTTTGAGTGTGTCTCTCTCTGTGTCTCTGAGTGTCTCTCTGTGTCTCTGTCTCTCTCTGTGTCTCTGAGTGTCTCTCTGTGTCTCTGTGTCTCTATGTGTGTCTCTGTATCTCTCTCTGTGTCTCTGTGTGTCTGAGTGTCTCTCTGTGTCTCTGTGTCTCTCTCTGTGTCTCTGAGTGTCTCTCTGTGTCTCTGAGTGTCTCTCTGTGTCTCTGTATCTCTCTCTGTGTCTCTGTGTCTCTTGAGTGTCTCTCTGTGTCTCTCTGTGTCTCTGTATCCCTCTCTGTGTCTCTGTATCTCTCTCTCTGTGTCTCTGTGTCTCTGAGTGTCTCTCTGTGTCTCTCTCTGTGTCTCTGAGTAACTCTCTGTGTCTCTCTGTGTCTCTCTCTGTGTCTCTGTATCTCTCTCTGTGTCTCTGTGTCTCTGAGTGTCTCTCTGTGTCTCTGTGTCTCTGAGTGTCTCTCTGTGTCTCTGTGTCTCTCTCTCTGTGTCTCTCTCTCTGTGTCTCTCTCTCTGTGTCTCTCTGTGTCTCTGTGTCTCTCTCTCTGTGTCTCTGTGTCTCCGCGTGTCCACGTAGGAGCGGCTACTTCCACATCTCCCCGTGTGAAGTCACCGCTCCTGGCACGGAGGTTCACATTCAGCTCCGTGGGGAGCATCGGGAGTTCGCTCGCGAGGAGCGAGTCAAAGGTAAAGCTCCCCCAGGTAGCCTCTAGCAGGGCTGTAGGGGCAAGTGCTGTTGGCTAGCGAGTAGCAGTGTCTATGTACTACACACACCACACACACAGACAAAGCTCCCCCAGGTAGCCTCTAGCAGGGCTGTAGGGGCAAGTGCTGTTGGCTAGCGAGTAGCAGTGTCTATGTACTACACACACCACACACACAGACAAAGCTCCCCCAGGTAGCCTCTAGCAGGGCTGTAGGGGCAAGTGCTGTTAGCTAGCGAGTAGCAGCAGCAGTGTCTATGTACTACACACACCACACACACAGACAAAGCTCCCCCAGGTAGCCTCTAG